>PVHY01001445.1:0-158646 GCA_004024945.1 Uropsilus gracilis
ACACACGTAATCAGTCATTCATTCCTTCAGCATATATTTTTGTTTTTTCTATACATCAGTCACTGTTTTGAGTCTTTAACTACATTGGGGAACAAAAAATTGGAAAACCAAACAAGCACATACAAATAGCCATCAAAAAGTTTATTTTTCAGCAGTGGGAGATAGATAATAAAAACATGTACAAATGATCTCTGTTCTAAAATAGAAATGGATCTAAGTCACCAAAGACATGCGGTTCATCTCTAGCTCTCTCTCTCACATACACACACATACACACACTCACATACACTTCCTAAGTATTTTGAGTTCACTTCCTAAGTATTTGAGTATCTACAGATCAGCAATCTGTAGATACAAAACTTATAAATGTCCCCACCCCCTTCACATACAATTAAATTTACTTCTATTTGATAAACTGGAATGCCCACACATTCCCATTTTCTCTTTCCATCTCATGTCCTGTTTCCTTTCTTCTCACAGTGAGCCTCCTTGGAAGCAAAAGTAAGTCACAAACCAACTACAAGACAGGAGGCCTAGCAGAACCCCGAGGACTCCAAGTGGTCAGCCTGTTCTTGGATCATTTAAAACTGCTTATTTGACTGTTAATGAGGCAATAAATTCCTGTGATCTGGGAAATGAACCAAAAATCCTAGCCTGGGTTTCAGTTTCACTTAAAATTGACTACTTAGCAAAGTGCCAGTCTTTCCAGTTTAATGAAGTCAGCTAAGTGATCTCCAAGCACTTTGGAAAAAGAATGGATAAAAACTCATGGGAATCATCCACAGTGGTGAAGTCCAAAAGTCATGCTACTGCTCCAAAAGGTAAACAGGAAAAATAGAGGATGGCTACAGCCCAAGGACCCTCTGGTTCTCTGGCATGTCAGTGTTCCAGAGCTTCCACCACCACCACTTCCATACAGAGAAGCAAGTCATTATTAAAGAGAAGATTCACCTGCCAGTCCACTTTATGATCCCACCTTCTTGCAGAAAGGAAATGGAATCTCTTCCTGCAGCAGATCAAGATCTCTTCAACCATCACCAAGTGAGCAAGACAACCACTCAGCTATCAGGACCAGACACACAAACAGCCATGACAAACAGCTGTGACTCATTGTCTGGCAGTGTGTCCCACCCTTTGATATGCTCATCTACTTGACATCCCCCCGCCCCCTGCTCCCAGGCATACCTCTCCATGACACCCTTGTTTCCCTCACCTCTCTCTTGCCTGGGAACAGCAGATTGTGCATAAAGGCAAGAGCTACACAAAACTGGATGATGGTCACTCACTGTGGATGATTTTTTCTTCTCTTTAGGATAGAGTGAAGAGGGAAACCCAGCTCTCTTCCCAAATCTCCTAACTTACTGCTTAGCCCTTTTCAGATTCTTGTCTTCTGTCTAAAGATGCCGATTACTTAGATTAAGAAAAACAACCTTCTGGTATGTCATAAGTTTGATATCAGAGTATGTCTGAACAATACACATGTATGCACAATGGAGTCCTGGGTAACAGGTAAGCCAGATACAGAGTCTGAGAGGCCTTGTTGTCAAGACTAAGCCTTAAAGGGAAGGGCATCCAGGATTGAAATTGGGTTGGGAGGAGTCCCAAGGAGGCCAGCCATACCTTGCCCCCTCTCACCCATAACAAAGTTGGTCTGTGGGCTAGATAGTGTAAGTATACGTTCCCTTTTGGCACAGAAAGACCAGTTAGATACCAGAATTCAGAGACCAGATGGAAAATCCATAGTGCCTGTAAGTATGCAGGACAGAAGTAAGGCAGAGACTACTCCAATAGTTTTTGTCTCCACTGTTTTTATTCTACTTTCATAAGGTTAACTTATATCATAGATCTTCTAGAACATTCCAGCAACTCCAGATGAGCTCCAGCTCCCAGCCTGTTTATGAGCATGAGTTTTGTAGTCAAAATCATCTGGTTCCCATCCGAGTTCCAGCACGGAATGCACTGTGACCTGAACTTCTTTGCATCTTGGTTTTCTTACCTAAAATCATTTCTCACGCAAAAAATGGGATGATCGTAATCCCAACCTCATAGGGTTACATGAGGTTGACACAAGGGTGGTTATGGGTGGTTATGGAAAGTGGTTTGCGAAGGTAGACATTCACATAGTGAATGCATTAAAATGTCACCATCACTGCAGAACAAACTCACAGTCACACATTACAGGCTCTGTTGCAAACTCATTCCCCATTCTTGGGGTTATGTTCCTTCAGCTGCCCTACATCCATATTCCATGCCAGAAGATCCTTTTTCTAATCCTCCAAGGAGCACTGACCCAGCCCATCAGTCATAATTAATCTGGGAAAGGTCCAGGGTCATTCTTCTGAAGGCTCCTGCAGAGCTGCTTGCTTTGGTGTCCTTCCTGTGCACCCTGGTGGCTTCTCACCTATTTGTTGTAGGAGGAGGAGCTGAACTGGTAGGAATTTCACACTTTGCAAAAGACATCTGCTTTGAGGGCAGTAAAGACCCAGGTGGCACTGTTTGGAAGGCAAAGAACTGAAGGGCAATTACCCTGTCATTAATCAAGCAGACTACAAGGACTGAACAGTGTTAGTTAAGAACAGGAAAGAACATTTTAATAACATTCCTGGGCATTTGGAATGAGCAAAACACAAATTAAGTTAGTAGGCAGCTAAGGCATAGCTTGAAATACATCAGTGTAGTTTCTAAAGCTGCAGTGTAGAAGGCAAGAAGTATTTAAAGGAAGTTACTACCATTTCCTCTACAAAATAAAAATGCGAATGGTCACCGTGGACTCCCCCACACATTATTTCTTGCACTTTAGTGTTTATGTGTAACAGAACACTGAACTTTCCTTTCCTGCTTCCTGAGTCCCAAATAATTTCTCCACACCACTGCCACACACGTTCGTAAGGGAGATGTTTAAGTTAAAGATCTGCAGAGGTTAAAAGTTAGGTCTCAAGGAATGGAAAATAGAATATAAAGAAAATCTTTTTATTTTACGGCAAAACAGACAGAAGATAAAATCTACCATTTCAACCACAGTTAAGTATGCAAATCAGTGGCATGAAGTACATTCACATTGCCATGCAGCCATCACCACCATGCAACTCCAGAATCTACCCAAACAGAAACTCCATGCCACCAGTCAAACAATGATTTTTGCCATTCCTCTCAGTCCTCAAAACCACTGTTGTGCTTTTGGTCTGCATGAACTAGGTTCTTCTAAGTTTATCTAAAGGGCCCCTACATTTGTCTGGGTGTGACTACCTTGTTTCACTGAATAGTAAGTCTTTCTATAAATAATGCCTAACAAAAATAAACAACAATGAATTGACTTTTTGCACAGAAAAAAATATATCTTCATCCATGTTGTGACATTTCAGAAAGTCACTCCTTTTTAAGCCAAATATTATTTCATTGTATGTGTATCCCACATTGTTTTCATCCATTCCTCCATTCATACACTCTTGGGTTGTTTATGACTTTTGTTTGTTTATGAATTTTGGATAATGTGGATAATGCTCTGATGATGGGCATACAAGCACCTGCTATGAATTCCACTATTATATCACTTCATCTGGTGTCTTCGCCCTGCTTTTCTCTTGCCTGCCCACTCTGCTTTCTTATCTTCCCCCAGGCCTCTGATAATTTCTGCCCAAATATTATTTTGTATCATCATGATGGTATGATATTCACACCTCTGACTTATATAAAGTGTCCCCAACTTAAAATGTTTCACATTGTGACTTTAAAATGGTATGAAAGATATGCATTCAACAGAAACTACATTCTGAATTCTGAATTTAAATACCCAGGTTCAGAGACTGATCTTCACCTGGGCTAGCAATATGCAGCTGCACACTCTCTCGCACTGGGTCATGACAGTGATCCACGGTGCCAGTCAGCACTGGATCATGAGGGCAAACCACCATGCTCTCAATTTCAGTGCAGCATTCAATGAATTGCATGGGACAGTCAATTCCGCATTATGGAATAGGTTCTGTAGCTACAGCAACCACAACTGAGGGGAGAATCTTATACTGTGGAAAAATTAACAAGGATATAAAACAATTGTACTTCATTTTTTTTTTAATTAAAGAGTTTGGGTCAAAAGGACAAGCCACAGAATGGGAGAAGATATTTTCAAATCATATAGCTGATAAAACACTTCTATCTATAATCTATACGGAACTATTGCAACTGAATAATAAAAGAATAATGACTCAATTTAAAAACAGGCAAAGAATCTTTTTGGAGTGATGAAATTGTTCTATAATTGATTTTGGTAGTGGTGGGACCTATCTGTGAATACATTAGAGACCTTTGAATTAAATAGCACTGGAAGAAAAAACACCACAATACCAAATAAACAAATGGAGCAAAAGATAACTCGTTAAGGAAAAACTTAAAGAACAATAAGGGAAAGAAGACAGTATGAAGAAAATAAAGGACAAACATAACAATGACAGTAATAACCAGCATTCATTATTTTTTCATTCATAAATATAATATATTTATTTAGGTTGTTTTCAATAACAAAGTTGAAAACTTTCTCCCTCCCCCTTTTTTTTGACAAAGAAAGGCAAGATTCTTTAAGAAAAGTGAAATAAAAGATTAGAAATATACAGAACAGGAGGATAACCTGGGTTAGCCAGGCCCAAGATGGGGCCAGGATAGGTTATCCAATTGTATCATTTTCTAAAAAATAAAACAGGTTCTGTGTTAGATGGTTTGCCACTTGCTAGCTAATGTAAATGTTTTAAGCATTTTTAAGGTAGGTAGGCTGGGCTAAATTATGTTTATGTGTATTAAATATATTTTTGATATACAATATTGTCAAATTACAGCGAGTTTTTCAGTGCATAACTCCTTCAAGGAATTTCTATTTGGGTCTCATTCTGGGAGTTTCATTTTAATAGACCAACATTGAAGATACAAAGTCTCTTTAGGAGATTTCCTGAGTAGTCCACTCCCACCTCTGGACTTGCCTCTCATCCCTGCCATTCACCAACAAAAGCTGCCCCCTATGCAAAAGAGAGATAGTGTGGTGAAATAAAACCACAGACACCACTTGCAAAGAACAGTAAAATAATGAGCTATAAACGAAGCCAATTACAGTACTAGGAGCCAGCAAACCTGCCAGGACTCCTTGCTGTCTTATGCAAAGTATGGGTGGTGTAACCCATTGATGTAAGGACCCATAACATTTTGTGACACCTAAACTGGCCATGGCTTCCGAAAGACCAGTAATCAAGTTAGCAGTGGTGGGGAACTCAGGAGAAAGGAGGAGACTGAAAAAAACTGGAAAAGGATGGTAAGACCCAACAAAACCTCTTTTAGTCAAGAATTTGCTAGAGAAAAATAAAAGGAAAAACTTACTTCTGATATCCAGAGGTCTAAGAAAGAAAATACTTCAATCTATAAATCCAGATCTCACTAAAAGTGAGAACCTCTATTCCATTATGAAATGTTATACCTACTCTCACTTGATCTGTGGGAGACTGGTAGGGTTATGTCATTCTTAGTCATCTGCCTGAATGAATTTACAACAGTTCAAAGGAAGGTTTACATTCACACTCTTGCAACCACCAATAAATGAATATCCTTAGAAGATTTCACAGTTGTTTAATCCAATTCATAAACACATACTTACTGCATTTCCTAATCTATGATGCATCTAAGCACAAATTCTGACTTAAAAATTACTTGTACTTCCTGCATATGCAAAAATAATACAATATTCTTTGTATTATATACACTATTTTATTATTATACCGTATAGTGTATGGAGGATGTTATACCATGGTTATCTATACATTGATTAGTTATTTCCAGTTATCATGTAGCATCTCATAGCCAAACAGGCCACCACTGAAAAGAAAGTCCTTCATCTCTACACCCACAGTCACCAACTCTGTAACAACAGTTTCCAAGTCCAACCTCAGCTATTCCAGAGTCCTGTCTCACAGAAATAGTGTGATGCAGGTGTCTGCCATGGTCAGAACCTTACTTAGGGATGGATATGATGTTTTCGTAAATTTGGTTGCCTCACATTTCCTTCAACAAATTTCAAATCTAATTTTCAGCTAAAGTTTTGATGTTAGAGGACTTTCCTGTTCTTTTATTTTTAATGTGCAGAGTGTCTGTCAAAGGCTATAATTTCTCTCAGCTAGGGCCCTGGCACTTCTCAAAGCTCAAAGATAATTTATGAGATTCTTCTAAAATTCATCTTTTAAGGACTCTAGCAGCTTAGCACAGTGCTCCTCAGAAACCTTTGGCATTTATGCACATCATTCCAAGGGCAGACTTTTCTAACAAAAATGGAATTATAGGTTCTTTGGCACTTGTGGCAGAATAAGATGCTTGGGTTTCTGTCACCCCAAGTTGCTAAGGCCCTGTCCACCTCTATATTATATCACAAATTCCCACACCCTCAAATCACTTCTGCATTCTTGCTCTGAGGCTTCTCCCTCCTGGATATCAGCATTTCAAGACTGTGGTTTCAAGTCACCTTGGGTGCATTTTTCCAGCCTGCTTCTCCAGAATCTCTAGTCCCTCCCATTCTTTGCCTAAGTTTTCTGTCTTTGTTGGGGTTTCCCACACCTTGTCTGTGAGTACATTTTTCTTAACACTTAATCTGAAATCATTAAGAGAATGAGTGGATAAATCAGACCTCATCCGACAACCCTCCCCCCCCCCACACACACACACTGGTTGTCCCTGCTGCTCATCTTCACATGTGCTATGTGGCAACCTGCCATGGGCCTCCTGCCAGCCTGTCTGTCCAAAGCCTGCTGCCTGGGCTTCTTTGTGAGGAATTTCACACAGATCTATGCTATTGCACCCATCCCATCTCACCTGAGGCTCTCAGTCTACAACTCTCTGCAGGGGAAACAGCTCCCCACCCGACACCTCAACACCCTCTTCTGGTCACCGGGTACAGGGTATGCCCTAAAAGGAGCCTGGGGAGCAGAAACTGGACCAGGTCCTCTCAGAAAATTCAGGCTTCCAATATTAAAATCATATTTTGGTTTTATTGAATGTATACCTGCTATTCCATTTTTTACTTAACAAATATTTAGTTGGCATCATCGTATCATAGAATGGACCTATATAGGTCATACATGAGAGAGATTTGGGCTCTGAGGGGTACGTGAAATGAATGATCAGTGGAAAATTGTCCATGATGGGCATCACGTGGCCTCCAACTGGAAAGAAGGAGGGGAGAAGAGGGTACCACCTCATGCCAGAGAAGGACAGTGGAACTCTCATACAGGTGTTGCTGTGGCAGGTGTTGCTGTAGCAGCTCACAGTCATTCCCTGTACCTCACCTGTCTGTGCTTCAAAACACAAGTTAGCCAGTGGGGACTGAGCATGTGGGGTTTTCTAACCACCTTCCAGAATGCATTATTATGTAAATTCACTGTCCTTCTAATTCATAGCACCAGCAATGACGCTTCTCTCTCTGACTTGTGTTAGTGACAGGTGGTGGGCTGACAACCCTGAAAAACAGACACTTCTCTGAGGTCTGACAATACTGCACTAGAATGAAGCTCAACCCTGAGACTACATCAATGAAAAAAATCCAGTCACTGCTGAGAAACACATTGTTGGCAATATTCACTGGGGACTAGTGGCCCCTCCTCTCCAGCCCCCACCTCCAGAATAGGAAAAATAGGAGAAATGAATGAAGCTTTTTTAAATGTACTGCCACTTAGAGACCTGTGAATTTGGCTGGTTTTTTCCAGTGATATCCAGATGTCTGCATTTTAATCTACAATTCAAAGCCTTTTGCATAGAACTGCAGAATGACAGGAAATTAGAGAAAATTGGCCTCTAATAGAACATAATACACTAATAATAACATACAATGCATTCGGAAGGTACATGGACATGAAGAGTGGCAGTGGGGACACAGCTTTTGCTAGAAGAATGAATGGAATACCCTGGCTCATGTCTAGTCCGGGCTTTTCCTCCTATTCTCACAGGTTCCCATGAGAGAAAGTGAAGTTGCCTGAAACCCTGGTTCCCAGTATTGAAATGAGAAGGGCCTGCCATATGAGGACCAGTGGAGGGTGGTGACAGTACCACCAAGAACTGTGTTCTTTCATATGCTCCAGAGCCAGTTCTTTATAAACCAATAAGAGCTTCTAATAAGAGTCCCAGGCTTTGCCAGAAGGAACCACAGTGTCAGGAAGTAGTCACAGTGCAGCTGGTTACTACTCTTGAATGGATATGAGCCACAATGCAGACACAGTGGGCATTAAGTGCTCACAGCTTGTATATGTATGCTTATCATGCCCAGTTATTTAAAAATAAAATGAATACGAGATACTTCAAAGAAAAAGTTTTACTAATAAATTACAACTATAAACTCTTGCTAAATGAGTCTGCTCTAGAGATTTATTTATGAATAAGCAGATGGAAAGTACAAACAGACTGAGGGTAGCAAGGGCTGCTCAGTGTTACTATAATACCTGTTCTCATAGATGCTAAGCCTGAGGACTAAAAAAGGGATGGTGCTTCATTATGACAAGCATGAGTGTTATGGAAAGAAGTGAGGACAGCTCTCCTGCCTTGTCTGGAGTCTGCGTCTTGCCTTCCCACGCACGCCTCAGTCAGCACAGCCCTATTGGCAGTTACTCATTCTCACTCAGGGTCTCCCTGACCTTCTGCCTCTCTCACTTTGCTGATGACTCTGACAGAATCAGATAGTCCCACTCACAGCCACTCTTCCCTCTGACCTGGCTTATTGTGGTGGCTAAGATAAAGACATTCCCTCACACCCAGATTATAGTATTATCATTTTCTAAGTCATAAGTTCTTGAGGTCTGATAAGCACCATTTCACTGCTGCTTTCATAAAAATAGAAAATATTCAGACCAACCCCCTCCCCCGCTCCCCCCCCTCACCAAACCCTCCACCTCCCTTTAGGTACTGAAAATACATTTGATAGAAAACGTAGGTTTAAAAAAATGCCAATGTTGTATAGTCATCTTAAATGAAAAAAATGTCAAGACTGTCAGAAAATGCTGTAAAGATATTCTCAGTTCTTCCAGGGTTACAGAGCCCTTTCAGATTCAGGGGATTTGAAACTCATGAATCCCCACATTCAGAGTTCCTGCTGTACCTTCTGGCAAATGTACTTCTAGAGAGATCCACAACTAAAAGATGGAAGGAAAGAAGAGGCTGGAATGTAAAGTAGGAAAGCAAATAAAGGAAAATAACTAGAACAATATGATGACAGATACAGTAATTAAGGTTTGCTTAAATTTATTCTGCATGTCCTTAGTACCTAAAATGATACTGCTATATAACTGAAAGCATTTTGATAGGTTTTTGAACAGAAACGTTCAAACCTTTAACTCAAATCTATTCCAGTGGACATTAGGAATTAATTGGCCGATATAGAAGCCGGGGGGAGGAATAAGAAAAGACCCTGCAATGGCCCTAACCACAGATGGAGTCAGTATAAAGCTAAAGACACTGAAGCTTCAGGGTTGCTTAGTGAAGCGTCCTTTCTTGGGAGAGGCCATGGCAAATAAAGCATAGAATCATTTACTTTCTTTTTGTTTTTCCTTTTCCATCTTTATTGGGATATAATTAATATACAGTGTTGTATGAAGGTACAGAAGGTGATGATTTTAAACACCTGCAAACCATAAAATGCTTACCACAAGAGTTCATCTTGCATTGTTACTCTGAAAGAAGGTCCCCCAAATCGCTAATGATCTTACACAAATTGGTTCTAGTCTGATCCCAGCATTTGTAAACGTCTTCAGACTGTAAAGAGTGGCTCTAACCAGAAAGGAGAGATGAAGGGAAACTGTAAAAGAGGAGATGAAAAGAAAGACTGAGAGATAAATACGAAGGCAGTAAGAATGCCCACTAACCACGTGACCTCCTGATCCTTGGTCTGCAAAGGACGACATGGACTGAAATGGGGATTTTCAGGTCCCTTTCCAGTTTATGGTATTTTCCAATTATTGATAAATGTATGGATTTTTCAAACTATGAATATAATTTTTAGGGACAGAGAAATGCCCACTAAACCAAAAGGTTGTCCTGAATCAGTCTGCGTGAAAAACATGTGCCATGGAAGCCCAGGTTGTTCCTCACCAGCTGCTGCCCTGCCTGTCAACCCCATGCCAGAGCCCTGGCACACACGGGACTTTCTCCTGGCCTCTTTGTGAAAGCCAACATTTCTGGGCATTATGAAGCGATAGAAATTAAAAACGCAAATGGCTCGGAGCCTGTGTTTAGATACTCTGGAATTAATCCAGCAGCCACTGGAATTTGAGTCTCTGGGTTGAGAACAGAAGAACTACCTCGGTGGAAAGAAAAACTAAAAGACCACTCCACTGCATTTATGAGGAGCTGAATGAATTTGCTACTGTCCAGAAATGCTGTTTCTTTGCTAAGTACCCCTAAATAATCCACTTACTGAGTCATGTTACTGAAATTTCTGTTGGAATGTTCAAAAGTTTTATTTCTAACACCTTTGTAACAATTAAAATAAAGTCAGGAAGTAAAATGTAACAGCTGACTTACAGTGGATGCATTCATTAGATTCACTGCAACTTTTAAATGCATGTCCTTCAAAGAATATCCTAATCTTAGAGACTCATACCCAAATCTTCCAAGATATTTCTCTTCTTTACGGTGACACAACTATTCTTCAGAGAGGGGACAGAGTGGTATGCATCCCTTCCAATCTCTGCAGGCAATCCAGTCTGCAGCCCACTTTGTTTGTATTTTCACAAAATCCTTGCTTTTCTGTCCATTTAACAAGTGAGAGAGCAGCAACAGAATCAGTGGTTTCCAAGCAGCTGACAGAGGAGTAGGAGTTCAGGGTCAAGTCGGCAACGACAATTCCAGTAGGAATTCCAGTAGGAATCTCCATCACAACATACATCCTACAGCTAGCACTGTTTAAGACCCAGGGAAAGCTAATCAAATATTGATCAGGTTGAACTGAAGCTCATATAGACAGAATCAAAGAGTTAGGTGAAATGAACCCTTATTTTGTCTGTGGGCACCAAAGGGCAAAGTGGGATTCAGTAGAACAGACTTGGTTTTAAGCGCACATTAGCAAATACCTTGCTCACAGTGAAAACTATTACAGACCCCTTCACCAGACTTAGGGTTCTTCCTCTAAAATTAGAACAATTTCCAGTATCACCCATACTTTCATTATAAGGCAGGAACTTTACCGAGTATTTAAAAAACAAATACTTCAGAACTCTATATAAACCATGTCTTCACTATAGAGTGCAAAGGATTATGAATTTGCAGTTGAATGTCATTAACCTACATAATTCTCACATATTTTAAATAGCTAAGTGACCCTTACATTTTGTCATTTAATCAACAAAACATAGCAGGGAGGGGCTGTTAGCCTCTTCTCTGCTTTCAATAAATTTGTTACTGAATGTCTGTTATGTGTCAAGTCATGTACTGAGTTAGTGACAAGGTTTCAAAGATAAATGATGAAATTGTTCCTTCCTATTTTATACAGAGCCATGTACAAAAGAATCAAAACACCACAGATAGTAAGTTGAATAATATGAAGCTGCTGTTTTTATAGGTGGAAATAGTAAACACTGGCAATTTCATAAGACTAAACTTGAAACATGCAAAAGGTTCTATAAGTACACCAAAGAGGAAATGATTAGTTCCACCTCAAGTATGTGTGAAAGGGCTGGGCAATGGATATCAATTTCCTTTAGGACCATACTTATCTTGGGTCTGTCTCTTGTGTCCACAAGCCTGCAAGGTCAAGGTATGATGTGCTTTAGGGCCGGTAGGCCATACCTCATGCCTGGCCCCATGACAAGGAATCTTGGCACCTGCTTACTCCATAGCCCATCAGGTCCTTGCAGGGCCCCAAATATGAGAGATCACAAATGACATGACCTTAGCACTACTGACCTTAGCACTAAGTTAACGAGAGATGATAAAAGACTGAATCCCAACAAAAATGATTAAGCTTCATTTTATCATCTACAGTCATGATAATCTTAATAGTACAGACAACTTCTCTTTCCACAGAGTGATTTTCTATGACCTTGTGATATTTGTGTGAAACATTACCTGTTTATTAGTTCTATTCAAAGAATGTTTTTCCATCCAGCCTGTATACTTCACAGTTTTCTATAAGATTAGGAATCCATGTCTTAAATACCAGATGTCTTAAATAAGATACTATAATTTTATTTTTTTTCCAAGCAATTCTGTCCACCTATTCCAGGTGAAAATCTACTTTCTACTCAGCCCAGGCTGTAGCATATAGACCAACACCATCACCACAGCTTCCCTCACTCACTTCAGTTGGGCACTTAAGGCACATAGTAGGTACTCAGTAATTGCTTCTCAGGGGACAAATAAATAAATGGATAGAGATGGAGTCATTACAAGACAAGTGCTCTAACCCCTGAGCTATGGAGCCTCCTCTAAGAGATAGAGTCATTAACAGATCAATATCTATATGAATGGGTGACTCCTTAGAGAGTAAACCCTCTTAGAACTTTACTGAAGCAATAAGTTTAAACTGGATTTTAAGGTTGACGCAAAGACATGGTCTTGAACAGACCTTCATGGAAAATGTAATTGTACATGCAAATTTGAAGCTTAGCAAGACAGACAACTTTGTCTTTCCATCAAGAGAAATCTTGTCAAAAGGCTGATTTTCTGGATCATTTGATGAATGAATGTCTTGCAACGCTTCCAAACTACCCACAACTTATTTACAAAGTCATTTGAAATTGTAGACTTTGTACAAATTTTTTTGGCCGTATTTCAAAATCACTGTCTCTCTATCAAGTTCCAGGACCCATACCATCTCTCAACACATTTACAAAATAAAGGTAAGAATATCTCCCTTCTGATAGCGTATCAGGAGAATCAAATGAAATAATGAATGCAGACGAGCTCTGTAAAAACTTCAAAGCAAAAAACACAAAATACACATGTACACACATATGGGCATATATACACAGATATACCCATCTGTGTAATGAACATCAATAAGATATAGAGAAAGATGTTAACACATAACATAAAGATCAAATACTGATAAATACTGTGGCACATTTAATCTGGAGACCAACATAATAGCTTTAAATTGCATACAAAAATCCCAAAACTTCAATGTACATTACCTCATTTGTCAGGATAAAGTATTATTATACTTGTCACCATTCTATAGACATGGCAAGAGAAATAAAAAATAATCAAGTGACTTACCCAGGTTCACTCAAATATGATGCCAATAAATGACCTAGCAACAAACTGGAGAAACTGACCCATAGGCTAGAGTTGTTTTCTACTAGTCTGTGCTGCCACCTAACTGACAAGGTTAAAAACACCCATATTTATTACATGAGCACTAGAAGCATTAGCCATTAGTGACTCCTTGATTATCTGATCCTTGTTGTCTTTTTAACAATGTAGTCTGTTCTTGTTTTATAAAAAAGAAAAATTTTGAAATATTTATGATCCATCATCTTTGTGTCACTCTTAGCATTGCTAGCAATTGTAAACAAGTACCTCCTTAGCAACAAAATACAATTAAGCCAAACTAATGCACAAGTTACCAAATGCACTTTGCTTCTCTATACTATAAATGAATAAAATGAAGTGATTTCAGAATGTAGTTTCTTCCATCCACCATAAAGTACCCAATATCTGCAAGCACAAAAAGAAATCTCATGCTTAATCCATCTCTGGTAGGACATGTACTTGACTTGTTTTATTCCTGGACACAAGGTGAGAGGGAGAGGAACACAAGTGAGTCTGACTCTCTTCTCTCTTGGTTCCCCTGATAATCCAGAGGGGCCACATGTGTTCCACACTTCTAGAAGTTAACAGGTGACTGGTAATGACAAACCATGGCCTTGGTGACAATAAGCAGAGGGTTTCTGTGCTAAAGAGTTGGACTCACTGCATAGTCTCTCTCCTTTCAAGGTCTCCCTTTTGGGGCACTGGCCAATCTTGGCTAAATTCAGCAACATTTCAAGTGGGAATAAGGAAGTCACTGTTTTTGTAACATCTTTAGTTGGCAAAGTCTTTTCCTTTTCAACACCTTGGTGTTCTCCCTGGCCATGGCAGCCTAGGAAGCCACACAGGGACCAGGGATCACTGTTCTAGTCTCACTCAGGGCAATGTAGCGAGACCTAGTTCCAAATAAATAGCTGGGTGTGATGGCACATGCCTGTAATCCCAGCTACCTGGGGGGCTGAGGCTGGGGATTGCTTGAGTCTGTGGTACCCTGGGCAACATCAGTCTGCGGTTCCACAGGCAAAAATAGCGAGACTTAGTCTCAAAAAAAAAAAAACCACAACACCTTGGTGTTCTCAATTGCAAGAGATAAATTCTTATATAAAAATAGTTTTACAAGAGAGGAGATCATGGTTGGATTACAGTAGAAGATTTTTCGCAGCTTTTTCTTAGGGGAGCAAGATTCTTCACAGACACCAACAGATTCTTTTATTAAGCAAAGACATCTGACCAAGAGATAAACCCATTGACATATTCCAAACAATGGGAAGAAGGGACCAAGAAATGATAATGAAGACAAAGAGATTTCTTTATGTAAATATCTTGGTAAGAATTTTTAAACTCAAACAGAAAAAAACTTATTGTTTATTATTTATTAAGTTATTATTGATACAATGTGATAAAAAGGAGAAGGAAGATTGTAGAAGCATATTTTATGTTTCTACATATGTGACATTCTAGAAAGGCAAAGCTGTGAGATCATAAAAAGATCAGTGGTTGCAGAGACTTAGGAATAAGGGATGAACAAATGGAGCATGGGAAATTTTTAGGGCAATAAAATTTATTCTGTGTGGTATTGAAGGGTAGATACAGGTTGTTATAGATTTGTGGAAACCCATAAAAAATTGAAACCCAAAATAACCTATGGGCTTTAGCTAATAATACTATGTTAATAAGGTCAATATTGGCTCACCAGTTATCACAAATGAGTTGGACAAACACAGTAAGTTAATAATAGGGAAAGCTGGGGATGGGATGAGGAGGTTCATGGGGACTCTGTACTTTATGCTCACTTTTTTCTATAAACTCAAAACTGTTTTTTAACTAATCTGTTTTTTTTTAGCTAATAAAGGGTTTTGAGGAAATGATTCTGGAGTCTAGCCTACATGGTCTTGGCCCTGAGTGCTAATCATGTGTGTAGGGTAAATGAATTATCAGGATTTTTACCCTTTTGCCATTAGCTTTTATGACAAGCACCTGTGGTATTGTCCCTCCCATGATTGTACATACCTGGCCTAATGGGTGTGCGCTTATGTAGGTGTGCACACACACCTGGGCCTAGGAAGAGAGGATAAAAGAAAGGCATCACCCTGGGGGAGGGGAGGAGACCACAGAGATAAGGCCAAAAAGAGGGAATGCAAAGGGAACCTTGGGGACAGCCCAAAGAGTATTAAGATTCCTGGCAGGCTGAGGAGCTTGCCCGCCTCCCAGCACCTCTGGCCCTGCCCTGTCTTGCTTGCTTGCCACATAATTGGCCCAGCCTCCCTACCTGGTGTGACTGTGTACCTGGTTCTCTGAGAGTATTAAAACCAATAAAATCCACTCTGCCAGAATCAATAAAGAATCTGCCCTATCTGTTGAGCCTTTCCGATAAAGAGACAGGCACCTTACTGCCCTGAGATTCCAGCCTCTCCCTCACCTGGAATAAATAAAAGCAATACCTACTTTACCTCACAGGGCTGATCATCATAATAGGCAAAACAACAACAACAACAAAAGAGTACAATCAAACACTGTAAACAATAACATCCTGAATAAATTTAGGTTACTTATTTCTAAAAATACTAAGTCATTTCCTTATGGAAACTTCCTACAGATAAAGTATATTTCCTAAAATAAGTGTTAATAGCAGACAAAATAACACTTAGTCTGTCTTTCATGGTTCTAAATCTTTTCCAATTGAGGGATCACACTTGCAGGGGAAAACTGACATAGACGTGTAGATCTAACTCTCCAAATGCCCCCACTCACATACTCTCAAAGCCACAGCACTGCTTTATAAATGTACAATTTTTCTTTACTACTCAGACTTCAGAAATAAATGAGAGAACCAAATATAGTGAGGCACAGTGCTAACATTGTTCACAAAAACCCTAGGAAATAACACGAAACTTCATATCGAGTTATCCTGATAACTTTTTGAATTATTTCTCTTTTTGAGAAGGACAGAGATTCTGTAACATGTACATTACACAAAAGAAGACAAAGTTCAGAGACCACTGAATATTCTGTAATCCAGATATAGGCAGACATTTCATCATTGTTTTCATTTGATTCTTAAAAAGGTAGTAATTATTTTGCCAAGCACGAAAGATGCAATAATGAAATAACACAACAATATTTTTTTTAAATCACTTCATGCCAAGTTGTGTTCACGGCTGTTTGTCAGGCCTGGCACATGGCCAGTGGCAGGAGCTTTCATGAGGCACAATGAGCAAGAAGTATCCCAGCAAAACGCCACACTGTCACCCACCCTCCAGCAGGCTGTTATTTATACTAAATGATGACAGCTGTGAAAAATCTCAAAGTCAGGAAATCCAGCAGATGAACGAACAAGGACAGAGGTCCCTGAAGTCTGACTAAACAAGTGAGTTCAATCTAGACACATTATTATGTATGTGGGTGACATTTGCTTACTTTTTGTTTTGTTTGCTGCTCTTTATACCCTGGGAGTTCTAACTAAAAGCAAAAGAATACTCCTAGCTATTTCTGAGTTGATCGCCTTCGTAGCAGAGTAACTACACCAAACTTAAAACCTCAACATCAAAGAATGTTTGCTTTATCATAGCTAAGAAGACTCAGTTCTCAGCGCCACCCTTCACCTAGATGACCTCCTGGCTGCCTACCCTCCACCCTGTCCCTCTCAATGGCTTATCTAATCCTTTACATAGCTCCTGTCTCCTGAAGAGAGAAGTTGCCCAGATCTTCTAACTCCATATCCTCCTCTTGAATCTCCTGCCACTTCAGAGTGTGTTTTTCCTATACGAGAATTACTAGAGACTCAGTTCTGTACTATGTGTCTCCCTACCCCCGCCAAAGCCCTTAACTTTTTCTTCTAGTGCATATTTCATGAATCTTAGATTTTTCTTCTAAACTAAAATGCTTAAACTGGAAGAGAAAGACATAAAAGAGCTGATATAAATTCTCAAAAGGACCAGGACTGAAATAACCACATATTCTTTCCATCCCTATTCCTTTCTAGGAATAAAGTGTAAGGCTTTTTCCCCTGATTAGTCTTGTTTTAGGCTGATTTCAAATAATAAAAGTTGCCCTTGTTTTTGATAACACCCTTTCTCCTTACCTTGCTTTGCTGGTTCTTGTTCAACAGCCCATGTATACCAAATTCAGCTATGGTAAATCTCAGGGATGACAGACACACCAGTAGGAAGAGGAATTTACTTATCCGTAGTTGGCAGAGTTTTCAGAACCACCTTTGCCCATGAAACTCAAAGGCATGTACCAGAGTCTCCCATGCTCACTGCTTTCTGATCTAGCCCTATACATTGTGAAAGTTCTGCCTCTAGAAAACTCAGCACTCATCTGTAAGACAATTCCCGCACTGGTCTGTCTCCCACAATAGATAGAGTTGGTCCATCAAAGTGTACACCTGCCAGGATAAAAGAGCCTCTTGGAAAAGTAATGGGGATAGTTCAACAAGTCTCTGGGGTAAATTCATCTGCATGCTGACCAATTCTTCCCAGAAGTTTCTTCTGCCTTCATCTTATTGCGATTAAGTGGAATTTACACCTGTATTTGCCAACCATTTATTGCCTTAACGCCACCCACCCACCCCCCACCAGTACAAGTATAGGTATTGATTAACTGACTGGTTTCCTCTTGTAATACCCTTTTGTGTGTACTTAATAAATATTTGCTAATTTGACCTAGAGTTAAATCCTATAAATGTAAGGGTCTCCTAGGTCTTCAGCCTACGCTAATTAGTATGAAGTAAGCACAGGAACAGTGGATTTACCTCATCTAACTTTTTTTTAAGAGACTAGGTCTTGCTATGTTGCCCCGGGTAGTCCTAAACCCACATACTCAAGTGATTCCTAGCCTCAGCCTCCCAAGGCTGGGATTACAGGAGCGCATCACCATGCTCAGCTATTTTTTTTTTTTTGAGACTAGGTCTTGCTATGTTGCCTGGGGTAGTACAAACCCGCAGACTCAAGTGATTCCTAGCCTCAGCCTCCCAAGGCTGGGATTTAAGGTGCATGCCACCGCACCTCATCTAACTTCTATATAGGCCATCTTAGGAGAAAAAGTTGGCAATGTTCTAACCTGGAAATCAAATGGGGTATAATCCTAGAGCTATTAACTTGCTTCAATGTTTAAATTCCCAAGCTGTCCATATTTTCCAAAACCACTAAAGACAGAGAAAAACTTCAGTGGATAGTCAACTTTAGCAAAGTTTTCTTGCTTTAGTCTTAACTGTATTTATCTGAGAATCTTTGGAAGTATCGAGAGGTCTTCTGTACAGGGCACTTGCCCAAGCAGGTTCCTTGGTTCTGCACGAGGGTCTAGAGGAGCTCCAGGAACTGTGCAGAGGAACTAGTCTCTGGAATGGGAATCCATCTTGGCACAGTAAAGGAAAACCCTTTGGTTAGTGTTAATTTCCCAGTCAGAGGCACTCAGGAGCTATGCTTTTCATCTTCACTCAGTCATATGCTATATGCATCTTCAGGTTTGGGGGTTCTCCTCCTCCTCTTCTTCATTCCAAATCAAAGCTCAGGCCCCATCCATTTTCTTTTAGTGTTACTTTTTTCCCCTAAGGTGATATTTAGGTGATTAGGCTGTTTTCTCAGCAGTGCCCAAAACAAATGGCCTCCTTTCTAGCCCAGCCTCAAGCTTAGAATAAACAGATCAATCAACCCTGAGGGACTGCAACAATCCCTGAAAACCTGAAGACAATGAGTCCTTTGGGCCTGCCAGAGAGAAAAATGTATCCTATTAATATTGCTGCTTGTTAACTAGAATTTTAGAATTTTGAGAGCTAGCAGGCATCTTAGTTCAATTTCTTCTTTCTACAAAGAAGGAAATTAAGGACTAGTCTTTAGACCTTTTCATAATAAAGAATTGGATGCTGTATTTCTATTTTTAAGCAGGTTTCTAGATTTATCATTCCCTGGTTAACAGAGCAGCATATAACAACATGCAGCAAAAGTCCACTCAGGGAGTACAGAAAATTCAAATCACCACTGCACTGCTGAAATCATAGATCACCGCTGCATAACAGATCACCCACATCCCTGCTGAGGGCATCCATCTCAGACCTGGGGGAGCTTATCCACCATGGCCGGACAGTCTGGTGCCAGAACTCCTGAAGGAAATGCAGATCACTTCATTTTCTTAAGGATAATATGGTTCCTGGAACTGGTTTTGAAATGGAAACCAACACAGCAATCACATCAAATCATTGCAGAGAAACTGTCCAAACCAACAGGAATATTGGGGGCTGGTTATATTTATCTAGATATTTTTCAAAGGTGAAGGAATGGAAAAATGAATTGGTATTTAATACGTTCAGGGTAGAAGAAAGACTACCACTTTTAAAAAGACTTTATGTCATTAAAAATCAACAACAAAGAAGTCACTGATGGTTCAAAAAAGATTTGGAAGTGACTGAGCTAAAATTTTATCTTACAAAAAGAAGCAGAGGAATTTTTTTCATTGAGTCAAAATGAGTCTTGTTTGGGGAATAATTTTCCTAGATAAATAGAAGTCAGAGAATCAGCATGTACTCTGCCTCAGCAACAGTCCTTGTTAGTACAATGCGCTAACCCATAGCACCTCTGGTGCCGCTCAACCTCATGCAAGCTGGTAACATGGAACTGGGGACGGTGCGCTGCTCCGTCTACAACCAGGTTTGTAGTGCTTATTTTGACTGGCATCCTGTTTGAATTTATGGAAGTAACAATAAGCATAGTAATGAGGATCTATTTTTTATTGTGATCAAGTTGATGTAGAATTTACCATTTCAACCTGTTTTGGGTATGAAGGTCAGCCATTTGAGTAGAATCAGTGTTGTGCAGCAGTGTTGTGCAGTGTTGTGCAGCTCCAGTTCCCAAACTTTCCAGCTTCCCAAAAGGAAACTCTGCACCCACTGAACAATATCTTCAATGGGGATTTCTATAGTCAAATACTACAAGAACTTATTGACACTTATCCATTAATTATGTATGTATTGTCACATGAATGCAAACTTATCTAGAGAAATAGATGATTTAACATTAAAACATCTTTCTACCACCTTTGAGGAAGGAGAGTATAATGCAAGGCGACTGACAAATCAAGGGAACCATATCAATATGCACTGACACCAAAGCAGGAGAAAATGGTCAAAGCTCAGAAATAACCATTCTGGTGATGGTTTAGCCAGCAGAGACAAGTAGTTGACCCAGCAGACTTAACATCTCATTTGTTTAGGTGAGCCTCATTCATCTACTCTTACTTCCATTCACTTGTTTAACACATATGTATTCAGTTGCTTCCTCATACTATCTCATCCTGTGTTGGATGTGATCCCTGAAGAGTAAGCCCTACCATTGGTTCTTCTCCTTGACCCCTAATTATGATCGCATGAGTGAATAGACACCACATTACAAAGTTCCAGTAGCTGATAAGCTAAGTGAGGGACTGACAGAACAGCAGACAAGGAGTTTGATCCAGGCAGGACGCACCTGCCCTGAAAGAATATTTGAGCTAAGACCTGAATAAAGAGTAGACATTAGTCAAGAAGATGTGAGTGGGGAGGAAAATACTTCAAGGCAGAGGACACAGCATATGTAAAGGCCAGAAGGCAAAAGACAAGAGGTACCAAATTAGAATGGGCCTTGTCATGTTAACAAGTTTTAACTACTTCCTCTGGACAAGGGGGAATCACTTAAAGTTTAATCAGGAAACCAGTATCCTTAAAAAAGAAATTACAATACTTGAACCCATAGTGTGCAGTCATTTATGAAAGGCCATATGGCTTGTATCTACTAAATATTTGATGTCAAGTGCTGAGATGTTCCTCCAAGGTAATTTCATTAGTTGAAATGCTTTCCTGGGATCTGTAAGGTAGGTGTTCATCCAAAGAGTGAGAGGGCCTTTCATTTCAAGCTAATGGGACAGGGTTGTCCACATCCTGCTTACATGGGTGAACTCAATCACAAGCTGATAAGTTGTTGCTTAACATCTTGTTAAAACAATCTATCCCATCAGATTGGCCAAAGCTACCACACCTAGACAAAAAGTGCTATGCCTGATTAATGACTGTATCACAATTTCCTGAAACAGGGACTGCCCAGTTAATAAAACTCCTGACTGAGAGTATCCAAGTTAGCATTAAGATGATAAAATGTAGCCGGGCACAGTGGCTTGTGCTTGTAAGCTTCAGCCTATGAAGCGGCCGGGGCTAGGGATCGCTGTTCAAGTTCCGCCTGGGGTCCATAGTGAGACCTAGTTCCAAAAAAAAAAATAGCTGGGCGTGGTGGCACGCACCTGTCATCCCAGCTACCTGGGAAGCTGAGGCTGGGGATTGCTTGAGTCTGTGGTACCCGGGGCAAAGAGAGCCTGCGGTTCCACAGGTAAAAGTAGCAAGACCTAGTCTCAAAAAAAAAAAAAAAAAAAAAAAAAAAAAAAAAAAAAAAAAAAAAAAAAAAAAAGAGATGATAAAATGTATACCCCTGGGTGGACACTTGAGATGCTAATAGGACATATGAAGTACCATGGAATCCACCTGTGCAGAACCCAGCATAGCCCAAAACATGCTATGCCGCTATTCCCCCACAGCCTGCACTGATAAACTCATCCCTTAAAAATCCTTTCCTGGTTCCCATTGGGAATTCAGGCTGGAAATTTCCTCTTCCTGTTATACATTCCTTGTGTTACAGCACAAGTCTAATAAACTTTGGATACTAGACCTCCAGCCTCTTTGTTGAACTCTTTCTTGAAAAAGGCAAAGAACAGTACATTTGATAGTAAGGAGATCACTCTACAGCATAGATTAATGATGTGGCCATCACTGCCAGGGGTCACCTGTATTGTGGACTTTACTCCCCCTTCTATGACAAATAGATGAAAAGGTTTCCCAGTCCCAGCTCCCACTGGTCAGCCATGCAACTGACGCTGGAATTTGACACATTTAGGCTAAAGCATTTAAAAGTCTGCATTCAATTACTGTCCCACTTCCCTGACTCTCAGCAACCAGTGGCCTCATGCTCAAATAGGGGGTTGTAGAATCAAAGCAGCTTGGACATAGGGAGAGTAGCTGTCTGGAAAGTCACCAGGACCCACAGGATTTTGCACAGATAAAAATTAGGAACGTATAAACAAACTCTGGAATTTTGGTGTTACCATAATTCATCATAGCTTATCCTGATAGATGCAGGCAGGATACAACTTAAGGGCATTCAGCCCTGAACTCTGTTCTCCTATAAAATACCTCATCATTACTACTATGGGGCAGTGTGGTAGGGTAAAGGATTTCAGCACATGGGCTGCTTGCTAAAAGAACTGGGTTCTAGTCATGACTGCATCATAATCATATGAACTTGGACAAATTCCAGAATCTCTCAGAGGCCAACTTTTTTCTAGGAAAAGCATGAACAATACTTGCCTAACTACCCTAAGAGTTTATGTAAAGTTTAAAACAAGAAGGTAAAATGTGTATGAAAATGTTATACAAGGTAATACCAGCTGATCATTTTCTTACAGTTGCTAATGATAATGTCCTGGGGGAAAAAAAGGAAGATGAAATAGAAATTTTTTAATCTCCCCTCCTCTCAAAAAAAGTGGTAGGGGAGTAGGCAAAAGATTTCTATATTTATGTAGATTAAAAATCTCATTTTGTGGCTTGAATAATTTCAATTTTTTGAAAGCTCAAGTGAAAGTTGATTATCACATGCAGGCTCAGATAATTTCCCCAGAGAGCTAAACAAATTAAAATATGTTTTTTAACTCCAACAAGCTGACACGGGCCATCAGTCGCATCCTTGGTGCAAGTTCCATCATGTAGTTTTAATCAGGAGCTGGGTGTCTAAGCAGTATTTACCTGGTGGGAAGGGAGGCAGCAGAAATGACAGGTCAGGAGGTGGTTCATCAGGATCACATGATCCCAGAGCCCATCATCACCAGACAGACACCTCCAGACATTGCTGAGCAGTCATATATTGGTCACCTTCTATGTGAATAAGTTGTCTCTGGCCCCACCTCCAACCCTTCACTCCAGGCCCCCAAATTCAGTAACTTGTAAAGTTATCCCAAACCAGTGTGGCTGATCTGATGGAAGGGATGCTCTTCCAGGTAGAGCAGACACTTCCCCAAAGAGCAGACTGAAAACTGTTTCATAGGAGAGATAATGACTTTAGGGCAACCAAACCAAGTTCAGGGCAGATGTCTGTGAAAACCCCCCTCCATCCTGCCACTCTACCCCAAGGCCACTGAGGAGCACTCTTCCCAGGTCCTGAGACCTCCCTCTGAATTGAAATTAGGATCGGGGGAAATGGATAACCTAGAAGGAAATCCAGGTAGTGAGAATGAACTAGGGTCCTAATCCGAATTACACCTCTTTTCTGTTCATAGGGAGAAGTGAGTCTAACTTCCCTCTTCCCCCTCTGCTTTTAGACACCTATTATTATGATGTGACACTTTTTTTCTCCCATTTTGGTTTCATGATGAGCATTAGCGTTCTCTACAGAAATTCTTGGAGTACAGATGAACTGTTGAGGGAGAGCGGTAACCAAGGAAAAGACAGAATTTAAGTGTCAGATTATACTTAAATTTTATGCAACTGATACTTGCCAGCTACATGTGACACCAGGAAAGCATTTTCTAAACTGCAAGTGACTGTAGGGAAACCACCCCCAAGAATGAGAAGGCCTATGCCCCCTTTTTCTCTGTAACAGCTCTCCTGGCTTCCTAGGTTTTGTCACAGCGCATTCTGAGTCCTTTCCACGAGCTCCCTGCCAACACCTTAGATGATGCTTGCCCACACACACCACATAACTGCCTAGTCTGCGAAAATCCCAGGCTCCTCCTGCTCAGACAAAGGTCCTATATATGCAAAAGTAGTCAGGGTCTAAATTATCTTTCCATTTCACCACTAGTACTAAATGGAAGATTGGTATAATTCAGATTACAGCCCTAACAACTTTATATCATTCCCTAGAGGTGTAGCCATGGGCAAGTTCCCTAACTATGAGTGCCTAAATATTGTCATGAGGCCTAAGTGAACTAATGTATGTAAAGTACTTAAAATTAATTCATAAACATTATTGTTGCTATGTTAGTTTTGTAATACTGAAGATTAATAAAAAAGAGTATAAAATCCTCTGCTATTCAGTATCAGATAGAAAGCCTATGAAGCCAAAGAAACTTCACAACTTGGACTTAAAAGCCATGCCACCCCTCTCTGCAGACAATTCTCTATTAACCAGAGGAATAGAACAAATGCACATATACAAACAAATTTTCATACTCCCTGAGAACAGAGATTTATTAAGAGGAACTGGCTCATTTGATTATGAAGGTTGTTAACTCCCAAAGTCTTCAACCTGAATCACTGGCTGGCCATCTAGAAGAGCTCATGTATAAGCTCCAATCTGAAAGCCAGTAGGCTCAAAACCCAGTAAGAGCTGCTGTTTCAGTTCTAATGGCAAAACATACAAACAAAACAATGTCAGTTCCCTCCTTACTTTGGGGAGGGCCAGTCTTAATTGTTCCATTCACGCCTAGAACTGACTGGGTGAGCCCAGCCACAGTGAAAGGGGCCACCTACTTTACCTAATTCACTGATTTCAATGATAATCTCACCCAAAATCACCTTCACAGGTACACACAGAGAAACCTTTGACCAAAATATCTAGCACTGGTGCCCCATTAAAGTGACCCATGAAAATAACCACAACATATTCACACTAACAACCCTTGGTCACCATGCATTCCTCATGCACATGCAACCCTTTGTCCCTCAGGTGTGCTCTCACACCACTATTGGTGTGTCCACTGTGCTATAACATCCTGACAATTCCCCATGCCATACTATCAAAAAACATGCCCTAGGGAAGTATCTGCTAGAGGTCTGTGCAGAAAAGAAGTATTCTTCCTTGCATATCAGGTTTGCTTTTATCTTAAGGGTCCTAAATTGTCTTACTGATCCCTTTATCTTCTTTCACTGTTCACAAAAAAAGCTAGTGACCAAATCTGAGGGCCACTTTGAGAAACTTCATATCTAATAGCATGCATTTCAAGCATTTATATTACTTTAAATTTGAAATTATTATTTCAATCCTCATCTACATTTCCTCACCTTGTCATTCTTTTGTTTGTTTGCTTACTGCATGTATTTTTAAAAGATATTTAAAATTCATATTTTAATAGAAAAGGTATACATCTAAATAAGACATATGAGATGTATATATGTACATATAGAGAGAGCTCTATATATACCCACATAGATCATTTAATTTTGCTTTCCAGCACTATACCTTATTTCCCCCAGAAACTATTATTGAATTAGCTTGACCTGAATTTTGATAGTCAGTTAAAACACATCAAACCTGCTCTGTCCAAAATAACCTAGATGTCATTAAACATTTGTGTGAGAAAGACTCCCCCGTCCTTGTTTTTCCAGAATTTTAGGAATGTGGGGATGGTCAAACTGCTCTTTCCTTCCCCAGAGGTCAATTTAAATGGACTTAGGGGCAAATGCCCATTCAATGGACTGAAGATGGGCTCTGAATAACGGAAACACTGCAGATCAACAATTTCAAACTACAAAATTACCTATAGAGAACCAATGAAAATCCTCGAAGAAGATGATAGTTCCTTCTGAGGAGAAAGGGAAAAGGGATTTGTAAGGGTATCTTTGGGATGTTCTGCATTAAAAAGAAAAAGGAAATCCAAATGAGATATTGAAAAATGCCAGCGTTTCTAAACACGAGGAGTGGGTATATCTGTCACATTATTCTTCAGGCATTTCTGTATATTTGAAATATTCCTAGTTTGATAAATATATCTACCTAAAGCATTCTATTTTTAAACAAAGATCCCTGAAGAAAAGGAGCTTCAAAATGAACCTGAATGACTATCAGGGGCAGATCTCCCAGGACCAAGAATCTCTGGAGTCTACTATTAGCAGGAATAGAGGGAACACTAATTTATTACCAGATCACAACTCCTTCTTGCTGAAATGATTTGAGTGTTTTCACAGAGCTTCTGGCATTCTATTCCCTCTTTGTCCTGGTCCCACATACGAGACAGTTTTGTTTACAACCATGTAACACTGCCAATCTCTTCAGTGACAACTGTACCCAGAAAAAGTGCATTACCTCATCTGACAAACTAATGTAGATGATAAAGAATCTTCAGAGTGCCGCCAAAAGTTAATTGACAGTAATTTGAATAGTTACCAGGGTTACAGATAATAATAATAATGTCCTATACAGAGACTTTTAAGAGTTTCCAAAAATGTCATTCTACATTTGATCTTGCATTGTTCTCAAAAGAAGCAAGTAAAGACAGAGTCATATCCAGGCCACTCTCAATAATTTCACTATCCATTCATTCAAGTGATGAAAATTTATCATTTACCACCATCCAGCTAAGATTAAGAGTCAATTGCTCTGAGGATGCTAACATGAGTAAGCATACTCCTTGGTTTTAAAAACTCTCAATCAGGAGTAGATACTACAACAAATACAGCAATAAATACATGAGGCAGACTATTGGAAGGGTTGTAAGAGAAGGGTGGAGAGAATAACTATGTGGAAAGCAAAAGCATACCCACTTTGACAAATGGCATTTGAATAATTGTGAGGTTTATAAATATATAGATGAAGGAAGAAGGTTGTTTCAAACCATGGAGTTTGGACCTTAGAAGGCACTGGATAAAATTTTAGATCACAGACACACCTATATGTTTTTATCCCTATATTTTTTAATAACTTGAGATATTACTCATCTACTCTACAACCCACCCAGTTAGTGTACAATTCTGGTTTTTTTAAAGTATACTTAGAAGACTGTGCAAATTTTAGAATACTTTTAACCTCCCTAAAAGAAATCCCAAAGAGTTTAGTTGTCCCTCCCACCACAGTCTCAGGTATTCACTAATCTACCTGTTCTCACAACAGATGTGGTGATTCTGAACATTTCAGAGACTCTGTATCAAACAATATATAACATTTGACTCTGATTTCTTTTACTTACTGTACTGTTTTCAAAGGTTACCCGTGTGTAACATTATCAGCACAAGGTTACCCATTATCAGCACTTCACTCCTTTGTATTGCCAAATGATACTTCATTATGTGCATGGATCAATTTTGATGAATTTTTAGCCATTCATCAACTGATGAACATTTGAGTTGCTCATTGAGATTAATTCTGCCAAAAATATTCATATACAAGTGGATTTACTTTTTCATATTTTTTATATATTTGGTAATGTGCCAAATGTGAAATTCTGGAGTTGTATAACACTGGGTAACTTTTTGAGGCTTGGTCATGTTGTTTTCCACAGTGGTTGCACCATTTCACATTCTCACAAACAGTCTATGAGGATTCAATTTCTCCAAATCCTACCAACACTTCATCACTTCATATTTTCTTTCTTTTCCATTTTAGCCATCCCAAAATGTATGAATGCCATTTTATAGCTTTGATTTGTATTTCCCCAATGACTAATAATGTTAAGTACTTTTCATATTGTTTTTGGTCATTTATACATCTTCCTTGGAGTAATGACAATTCAAATCCTTTCTTTTTAAAATTGGGTGTCTTTGTGTTATTGAGTTATAAAAGATCTTTACATATTCTGGATATCTCTCTAAAAAGATAAATTATTTGCAATATATGCTCTCCTGTGGGCTATCAGTTTTCTTGATAGTATTATTTAAACAAATTGCAAAACTGTTTTCATGTGTTTCAATTTAACCATTTTTCTTTTGCTACTTGTGCATTTGGTTTTCCTACATATTTTTTCAGTATACTTTTGATAGTCTCCTCACATAACAATAATTTTGTAATTTAATTCTTTACAAAGAAAATAGAAATAGAATTTAGTTCTGCTAGCAGGGTGGTTATTTTCTAATTGATAGCTTAGGAAAAATTCCACTACCTAGCTTCTGGTTCTGTGCACTAAACTTGAGCTTATGAGTTTATGAGCAAATCAATTCTGGGTACATTTTAAGGGAAATATGTAATAAGGACAGAAACACAACTGGAAAGGTAATCCCTATTTAAAGAGCAGCAAGAATAAATAAAATCAATAAAAGAGACAAGTAGCATAAAAACTAGAGAGCACAGTTTCTCAGAATAACATCAGAAGTTTTAGTAAGCCCATGTAAGCAATTTTGAAGAGCTTTATAAACATTATTTAAGACTCATCATAACAAAAATTATGGAAACAATCTAAGTGCCCAGAACAGGGAAGAATATGTGGTATATATATATATATATATATATATATATATATATATAT
This sequence comes from Uropsilus gracilis, assembly GCA_004024945.1. NCBI lineage: Eukaryota > Metazoa > Chordata > Mammalia > Eulipotyphla > Talpidae > Uropsilus > Uropsilus gracilis. The sequence goes on from PVHY01001445.1 coordinate 28,504, forward strand.
ATATATATATATATATATAACAGAATATTACTCAGTGATCAAAAAAGATAAATACATTCCATTTGTGGCAACATGAATGAACTTGGAAAGGATAATGCTAAGTGAAATAAGCATAAGACAAAGAGGACAAATACCAGATAGTGTCACTAATATATGGAAAATCAAGAAACCAAATTAAAGTCATGTAAATAAAAGTTTTAAAACTAATCCTTAAGTAAAGAAGGAGAGAAATAAAGTAAACAAAATGAAAAAACTCTACAAGAACTGATTTCATGAGAAAAAAGCAACATAAGAATAATGGGAATACCAGAGGGAGGAGATAGAGAAGGGGAACAGGAAATGTTTTTGAAGAAATAAGATGAAGGAAACTTACTGAATCTAAAGAAGAGAATAAACATACAAATCCAGGAAACTAAAAGAACCCTGGGCTACAAAGATAGAGTGAAACAGATACTAAGACATATAGTAGCAAAACTTCCAAGAGTTCAGAACAAAGAAAGAACATTGAAGTTGGTAAGAGGGAAGAAGAAGATAACCTACAAAGGTAGCCCAATCAGGCCAAAAATAGACTTCAATAAAGAAACATTAGAAGAGAGAATAGAATAGAATGTCATATTCCACATAATTAAAGAGAAGAAATGTAAGCTAGGAATGCTCTATCCTGCAAGAATTTTCTTTAGATACAAAGGGGAATAAAGGCAATTCAGACATAGAAAAATTCAAGGAGTCTTGAAAACAATATAACAGCCCTCCAAGAAATGCTACACTTTACACATTGAAACCAAAAAGAGGGATGCACATTAAATAACCAAAAAAGGAAATAAACTGACTCACACAAAAAAAGAAGAAAATGGCAGCGACAGACTACCATATAGCAATATTCACTTTAGACATCAAGCATCAAAGGTATATAAACATACCATCAGACTCCACAAAAACAAAAAGGAAGACCTGTATAGGATAAAATAGATTTCCTGTTAAAAAAGGTAACAAGAATCAATGAGAAACACTATATAATGACTAAGGGAATGCTACATCAAGAAGACATGACAATGCATTTGCACCAAAAGAAGGCATACCAAAATATATTAGGTAACTATTATCAGTTCTGAAAATAAATACTGGAAAAAAAAAACAATTAGTAGTAGGAGATTTTGATACCCCGCTCTTACCTATGGACAGATCAACTAAACATAAAATAAAAAGGGATACATAGCTTAATAAAGAGACCTCACATGGACCTTAATGATAAATAAAAAGTACTGCACCTGCCAAAAAAACAGAATACAGTTTTTTCAGGATTTCATGGGATATTCTGCAAAATAAGTCACATTTGGTGACACAAAGAAAATATCAACATTTATGAAGACTGAAATCATAACTAGAAATCAAAACTGAAACTAGAAATAGAAATATCAAACTAGAAATAAAACTGAAAATAAAGCAGGTAAATCTTTTACTACATAGAGAGTGAACAATACGCTACCTGAAGACCACTGGGTTAGTGAGTAAATCAAAGAAGAAATTAAAAAATAGCTAGAGAAAAATGAGAACAACCACACAACTATACAAAATTTATGGGACTCAGCAAAAGACCCACATAGAGAAACAAGTTGAATAAATAACTTTCTCTATCAACTTGAGGAATTAGAAAAAGATACAAAAATACAAACACCAAAGCCAATAGAAGAACAGATTGTAAAGATCGATACAAAGAAAACTATGAAACACTGTCAAAGGAAATCAAAGAAGACACAAAGAAATGGAAAACTATTCCCAGCTCATGGATTGGAAGGGAATGAACAATGAAAAAATGACTATCCTACTCAAAGTAATATACAGATTCAATGCAATCCCAATAAAAGTATCAATAGCATTTTCCAAGAACTGGAGCACATACTACTGAAAGGTATATGAAGTCATAAAAGACCCTGAACAGCAAAAGCAATCTTGACCAAAAAAGAAAGCGAATGGAAGTACCACACTTCCATACCTCAAGTTATATTAGAAAGTCATAATAATTAAAACAGCTTTGCATTGGAACAAAAACAGTCTCACAGACCAGTGAATAGAATTGAGAGCTCAGAAATAAAGCCACACATTTATAAACAGTTTATCTATGACAAGGATAATCATACAGTGGAGCAAGGATATCCTCTTCAATAAATGGTGCTGGGAAAAATGGGCAGTGGCATGCAAAAGAATTAAACTAGACCACTATCATACACCACACATAAAAATCAACTCTAAACAGATTTTAAAAATTGGATGTAAAACCTGTAAACATAAAATACATCGATGAAAACATTTCATGATTTACATCTCAGTGATGACTTTAGGGATTCATCCTCAACAGCAAGGAAAATGAAATAGAAAAACTGCTGAGACTACATCAAACTAAAAAGCATCTGTGAAGTGAAAGAAAACATAGTTTAAATGAAAACACACCCACCTGAATGGGAGAAAATATTTGCAAACTATACATCTGACAAAGGACTGATATCAAAGATATACAAACATACCATAAAACTCCACAAAAATACAACAACCTGATCAAAACAGACAAATGAAGAAAACAGACACTTCTTTAAAAAAAGACATTCAGGCAATAGAAACAGGCAATAGAAACATGTCCACAGTGGTAATACCTGAAGGGGGTACCCCAATATTACTGCAGTTAAAAATAAATAAATAAAAATCATGAAAAACTAAAACTAACTGTTGTAAGCTAAACTAAAGCATCCACCAGAGTAGGGGGTGATGGAGGGTTAAGAACTTAAAGGTGAGTTGGTGGTGGTGCACTACTGTGTAGATACCTGATGGGGGGAGTATTCCAGTGTTACCTCAATTACAAAAATTTAAAAGAAAAATACTATCCTCAAGAAGAAAAAAAAAAGGCACACTATAACCCTATGAGAGAAAGTAGTCAAAGAGGAAAACATTTTCCAGAATGGAAATACAGTCAATAATATCAGATGCTCTTTCAAGAATTAGAAACAATGAGACCTTACAAAATAGCTTGGGAAGCAGTAGTTAGTATTAATAGACAGAAAATTGTTAACCACACTTGATAGAGAAATTTCAGAACTGTGTAAGGGAATGTATGATGAACTGCAAAAGATTAAGAAGTGAGTTGCCTATAAAACAGTGTATGTGGCAAGTTTATATTTTTCTTTCAAAAAGTTGAATAGTGAAGGGCAACAATGAAAGGATTGTGGGATAAGATGTTTGATTTGTACTTCAAATTTGTGCTTGATTTGTCTACAAGTGATGAAGAATCAGATGGAGCAAATTGCCAGAAAAAAACAGTAGAGGAGGAAAAGCAGACACAAATTTTGAGGGAAGAGTCAAGATCAGAAAGAATACCTTTTCCCCGAGTCAAAGAAGGCAAACCTTTGTGAGGATTCGAGAAAAGAATCAAAACTGATACCAACTCCACTCTGTATCATTAGTTAGTGTATCTTCCCAAACACAAATATTCTCTTGACTTCCATCATTTTTGCTATACACTACTGAGCCTTTTTTCTGGTCTAACTTAACATGTGGATTGGTCAGAGAAGAGGATGGGATATAGGTGAACCTCCATGGGAACCATAGCCAGAGGGAACCTATCAAAAATTTTCTCTCTGCTGCCATGAAAGGTGACCCATCTGAAACCTTGTCAGTCTTACTTGTACAAATCTTACCCACAGTATGAGGTTAGCTTGTATTTCAAGAAAGGGAATACTCTGATTTTCCTCTAGTGAAAGGTGAATCACTACCCCATGAGCTTCTCCAGGGATCTCATTTGAAGTAAGAAATGGTGGGGTTGGAAAAATATTATAATAGTCATTAATTTGAGAACCATGACATCTCCTGTGTGATAAAGCCAGTACCTGCATGAATAACTTCACAACCTCATTCTTCCTCCCCTCTTTAATGTATGATTATGCTGCCCTGTGAGTGTCATTCCACGGTGCAAGAATCAGGGATAATTCTGAGACTTTGGGATTTGTTAAGGGGGGTAGAAGGGTCCGCCATGGTTAAGTTTCCTTTATGTATATTTTATTAGCACTTCTACTGTCAACTTTTTTGGGAATCCACATTTTTTTTCCTGCACCTTTAGTTAACATAAGAAGTCAATATGGCTATACATTCCTCAGGTATGCACACAGTGATTACTCAGATGTAAAAATTAACAAATCCAAATTCATGCAGTTAAGACTGCATAAATTTATCAGGTAACTTGATGAATTCAGTTCAACATTGGAAGTGAAAAGGATTTCTAAGAACATTTAGTCAGACAACTTCAGATCCAGCAATATAGAGAAACTGTCTCAAGGTCACTGAAGCTATCAGAAGCAGAAGTGAGAACAGAACTTGAATCTCTCAATGCATTTTATTTTTCTCAATCACCATATAGATAGCCAGCCATTCCCATCTCTGCCACCAAGTATGCATCATGTTCTGGAAGAAACCACCAAAATTCACTCATGTACTGAGAAAACCTTCCACTGCTTCTATGATACAGAAAAGAGGTCGGGAGTAGAGTGCTAAGCTGCCTATCTTTCCAGTTTTTTGTTGCAAAGTTTATGGAACCACCTTCCTTCAATACTATATCCAAATGATAGAACATCTAATTTATGACTGAATAAAACTGGATGCTTTCACATGACTCAGTTCATTTAGACATGATTGTGTTATACTATCAGCCCTTATGTTTTATAAATAATTCCAAAACGAGCTCTTCAATACCTTTAGCACATCATTAGCTTTCTCTCCAATAAGAGATTGTTTAGGCCCAAAGGCTAGGTATCCTTTCTGGCATTAGGTAAATTTATATTACATTTTATGACTACATTTTACTGATAATAACATGCTGACAAATATCCTGTTGCTATGATTACAGGTCAATAAACAGGGTTTTGATTGTGAAATAGTAAATGGACTGATGCTGCATACAAGGCATAAATACAAAAATAAGACAGAAAACAATTGCTTGAACATACACTGACATAAGTCACAATAACAGATCAAACATAATTTCTCATCTTTGTAAAGTAAATAAAATGGTAGAGTTAATTGACATTGCCATTTCACTTGATTAAAATATCCTAGAACATTTACAGAGCCCACAAAAATGGGATTAGAGCAACTAAACAAAACAAAGAAAGTGAAACATCTGGACTGATTCCATCCAGCACCATAAATGCTGAGGGTCCTGTTTTCACACATCTTGGTAAATATATCATCAGGAAATTGAGCTCTTAGCCTAATTGGTAAATAATATGGCACTGAAAAGTAGAGAGCTTGACCAGAATTTCTTTGAGAATGGATTCAGTTTTGTGGGTCACCAGCAGGCTGTTAAACTTAGAAACAGATTCATGGTTCAAAGCACTAAACATCTGAAATGCTACCAGCACTATAACACTTCATGTCTTCTGAAGAGCTCTATCACATAGGCTGCAGAGAATAAAGCACAACTGACACATGAAGAAGCATCCACAAGCTACTTTACAGGGCAAATGGCAGGTCACCTGGGACTCCAGCCCAAGTCCTAGAGCCCCAAGGAAGCCACCCCCAGTGTCCAACCAATACAACAGCCAGCACAGCAGTCTGGCGGGACGGCCACTTTATTGCACTGTCTGGCTGTTCATTATATAAACACAAGCTGAAGAGAATCCAGGAATATCTGCAAAGGAGAAAGCCTTGCTTTTGTCTGACAAAGCTGTTCTGACCCCAAAGGAATGTACAATAGGAAATGAAAGTTGGACAGAAAATCAATTCCAACAGGAAACAGGATGATCCCTGCTCATACTCAGTTCCAAGAAATATCACTGTAATAACCCAGAGCACCAGGGCCAGGGAGCCCTCTTACACACCACAGGAAGCAGGCAAAAGGAGACCCAGAGAACCCACAGCAGAGGACCCACTGAGAGCCATCATAGTTGTGTCATTTCAGTAAGATTCTAATCCCTCCATGCCTCTACATGATGGTTCTGTTTTTAAGAGGAGTTTGAACTGAAGATACGGGTAATCTTGCTTTAGGAGTTGAAGTAACAATAGAGGCTATGTCTGGAATCTTCATAAAATATTTTTTTTTGAGCAAATCAATATAGGAATAATACCCCCCACAAGAAGAAACCGCTATCTGTAGAGGTTTGACTCAACAGATAGGTGTTAACTTCCTGTCATGTCAATCATTGGCCAAAGTTCCAGAAATTAGAAAGATGAAGATAAACTCGTTCTTTGAGCCACATGGCAATTTCAGCTGGGCAGCAGGACATCATCATGTTTTCACTACAACTACTAGGAAGTCCTTGGATGGCTTCATGGAAATGGATTGGTGACATCTGGTGCCCTCCAGCTTCCTTGCTGGGGCAGTAGGAGCCCAGTTCCCTTTCTCAGCTCCAAACAGCTCCATCTCTGAATCACTTTACCAACTATTAAAATAGGTCAGGTGCAGACTCTTTTCCCAAGAGTTACTAAAGAGCTTGAGAAAGGATTATTCAAAATTTAAATGGTCACTGTGACTTTTTTAGTAAAGAACATGGATCTAGTGAAGTATCTCAAAGTGGTATGCAATTGTTTTGACTTAGATTGAATTTTCTATTCAGTAGGTGCAGTGGGACAGTGCAAAGAACTCTGGCTGTGGACCCAGAAGGTATCATCTCCAGACCCAGCTCAAGCCAGTTCTAACTGGACAACCATGGACAGAGCACAGAACTTGGTGCCTCTTACCTCTAAATGGGGCTGCCGGCTCAACTCATTCTCAAAACTGTTAAAAGGCTTGAACGAGATTATTTATGGGAAGAGATTTTGAAAATTATAAAATGTTTTGCACATATCAATTTCTACTATGTTTATTATGTTTTTCTTGCTTTATACATAAAATTAATTTGCCTTTCCTATGAAAACACTGATGATGGATTATGAATCAGGTAAGGACAAGTCAACATGGGTCAGAACTTGTCCTCCATTATCCATCAAGTGGGTGATCCAGATTTGAAAGAAAATTCCAGATGCATAGAAATGCAAAGTGAAAGTCATTCATTTGATCAGACCTGTTGGGGAAAAGGTTTTATTTTCTAAGCTAGAATCTGGGTAGGCACATAGGTCCTAAGGTAGTAGAGGCTGGCACTGATGCAATAATATGGAAAAAGAAGAGAAACAATGTGACTGTTCAAGCCCAGCTCTGGGAATGTGGGTTAAGCTGAAAGGCAGGCAGGAGGCAGGGAGCTGGGTTAGGAACACAAACAGGTTTAGTAATCAATCCAAAATCACAGTTGTGAAAACCACATAAAATGCCATCTGGCCTCCTGGATCGTGTGGAACATTAAGCAAAGGCAGCCTTCCAATACACATGTTCTCATTTCTCTGAGAACAGCTCTTCTCATTACCCAATCAACTGTGAAAGAGTTAGTTACCCAGATCCTGGTCCAGCTTTTCCATCCTTGCCAGAATCACTCTGAACATGAGTGAAACAGCTCAAGGACCAGGCTGGAAAGACTGTTCCTCCCTGATGCTGCTGTATTTCCAAAACCCCTTGGTGACATGTGGGGGTCTCTTCTACTTTCCCAAGACTATTTGCTACGACCACTTGTTCTTGCCTTAAGTGTTCTCATAAGAGTAGCTGACAATACTGTAGAAAATAACTGTGTGTAGTAATGTAAATATATATCACATGAAATTTACTGTTTGCAATTTTTAGGTGTACAAGTCAGTGGTATTTAAAGATATTCATTTTGTTTTGCATCCTTCGCTGCTGTGCATCTCCAGAATATTTTTATCCTCCCAGACTGAACCTCAGTACCTATTAAATAATAGCTCACTATTTTCCCTCCTCCTAGCCCTGGGTACCCACTTTCCAACTCTGAATTTGCCTATGATAGAGTAGAACCACACAATATTTGTCCATATGTATCTGGTTCATCTCATTTAGTTTTTTTCACACTATATGTTGTAGCATGTATCAGAAATTCATTGTTTTTAAACACTGAGTAGTATTGCATTTTGTGTATTTATTTTCATGCACCACAGTCATCTAGCACAATTTTTTTTGTGTAAGCTCATAGGTAGTAAACAAAGAAAAAATTTATCCATCACTTGGGAGAGTAGACATCGGTCTCCCAGACTCACAAGCACACAGGAAGCCTACACCAGAGTGTCCCACCTCAAGCAACCAGCCAGGATCCTAGGAGAACTGATATCTCATCCTCATCGGACACTGCTCCCATCCCAACAACCATCACAGTGTTTGCATCAGGAAAGTCTTACATTGCTGTACACATCTTTGAACTGATTTTACTTGCCTCTGGCATGAAGTAATGCTACTTGTAATGGTAAAGATTCAGAACTCTTTAACAAAGATGTCAACTGCAAAGATGGTTCTTCAGCACAGAGCCTGAAAGAACAGATTTCAGTTAGCAGCATAGATGCTAGTCACTTGTTTTTAAATGGGAACCACCTTGCACCTTCCTGTTCTCTGATCTAGGGCAAGTTTCCCAGACCATAAAAAAACAAACAAACAAAGTGACAATATATCAAAACCTTCAGATCCCTAAAGCTTCCCTCCCCAGAATTATAGGTCCTAGCAGCAAATAGAACTGAAAAAACTTTATGCTTAGGCCAGCAAACAGCCAAACTAATGATGAACTGAATACCTACCTATGATCAATATTAGGTTAGATGCAAGGGTTATAAAGATGAATAATGGAGAAGCAAAGAATTCTCCACATATAAAAGTCTGAACCAGAGCTGTCTTAGACAAACCTGAGACATGCTTTCTTACCTATAAACCTTTCAAGTCAAAGCAAATCCACCAAGTCATTTTCAAATGAAGTTCAAAAAATGTTCATCTCAGGCAAAATCAGTATACTAGAAACAAGACAAATTCTCTAACCATACTTATATTTTCCTTTACTTAGCTAAAGTCTTGAAAAGTAGTACTTACAAAAGGAACTTAAGGCACTAACTGGAATCATTACCTTCATCACCTCCTTCATGACATGCCTGAATCCAAACGTGTCAACGTCTTTTCATGTGCTTTTCAATATAGATTGAAAAATATCATTTAATGTGTAATCAGATCAGACCTCAAGGGGTAGGGATTGTCATTTCATTTTATTATTTCAGAAAAGGTGCCACAGCTCCATGGTTAGAATTCTCTGTATCTTCCTAAAGTTTGACTATAGCCATTTATCACTGATCAGATTAACCTCATTATCCTAAGTCTGAGCCTATATACACAAATGACCAGCTGATCACAGCAGTTGACGAGCTCACTTTTGTTAAAAATCAATTAAGAAGCTGACTGAATTGACCATTTGTTGAATTGAAGTGTCTAATTAATTCATTTAAAATGTTAAATCAATGGTGTGTATAAACATTTTCTTAGACTGTATAGAATTGGAACTAATGTTTGAAAAGGGATAATTTCTCTATATTGCAAATAAAGGTTTTTAACATGTCTGTGCTTCACTATTTATGACTTGATTGGTATGACAGAATATTTTGCTCTCTAACCCTCTGCAATCTTTCCCTGTGATTTGGTGGAAACTAGGATAGATTTAAGAAATTATTAGAATAGCCAAAAAAATGTAATCTCCATAAAACTCAAACCCAGCTTTCCTAAGAACACTTTTAAGAACATGTCTCAGCCCTTTTCTTCATCTCCACCGGTAGCAATTATCTCCATATTCCCACATAAGTAAACCTGAAAGAGAAATTTGATCACTTAGATGAAAAAGCAAATGCTTTCTCTGTATTTTATGCTGTTCAAGGGTACTCTTGTTGATTCTGATTCCTTAAAAGAATGAGAAATCTCATTATTTATAAAGCAACTCAGAAAAAGGAATAGTTTTGAGAGGGAAGTTACCTGACTCCTTTAATGATGTGGAGACTATTGGGATAGACTGTTGAAAGTAGTCTCATGTTGGGATAGACTAAGGGTGAACTCTTTGGCTCATTTCTTGAGATTGAAGAATAAGGAGTAGGAGGGGATATGTTACAGATCCCCTCCCTTTATGGCTTGGAGTGAAATGAGAGCCTGGAGGCTATGAGGGAGGTTTCCATCACCCTGTACTGCCTTACATTTCTATAGCTCCTTTCTCTGAAAAAGCCTGTGTTTTATGGGCTTTGCCACAGACTTCCTGTCCACAGCCCCTCAGGATACAAAACAAGGTCACCATTATGGTCTATATTCCTTACAGGAAGAACTCAAAACAGTCTAGCTGCCTTATTTCTCAAGGGAACCATGCCCCTGGGAAATCAGAGCTTTCACTCATGGGTTCAAAGATGTCTCTTCCAAGAACACATAATGAGTCAACTCAATTTTAGCATGTTCCTAAATTGAAAAATAAAAAGAAATCTCTCTCCTTTATTGTCAGGCTTTCCCCCAAGGAGGCTCTTCTGTGCACAAAGCCATCTATGTGTTCTAAGGTTAAATTCCATCAGAAAGTCCCTGAAGTTGCCTGGGCTTGGGGGAATCTGTAAAATCACCCAGAAGACCTGGACACACTGTTCCTTTGCATCGGAAACAGAGTCCAGTGCCACAACACTCCCTTCTGTTATGACCACCCTTCTTGCCCCCACCCCTGCATTCTCCCTGACCCCACCCCTACCATTCAGGGCATCTTAATGCCTACATCACCTGTTTCCAGTTCCCCACACTGAAGTATCACCTAACACAATCAGGACATTCCAAACAAAAACAAGAACAAAATAAAAGGGACAAACCAAGCAGAAGACAGCAAGAAATCGAGGTTTTTCTTAGCCCTGGGGGTAGGATTATGAAAGATTAAAACCACATACACACAAAGCTTGAGTTGAAAGCCTCTCTAAATTGAATTTCTCAGATTTTATTATATTATCTTTGTGGCACAGTTATTAAACATTAAAGATAATGACTATATTCTGCAAGTAACCCAATATTGAATATGATTGATAAGTAGAATCTGGGCTTTACAGAAAATTCTGAATGTCCAAAATTATGCACAAGGGTAACACAGTAGTGGCTCTGGGACCACCTGGTTAATGAAGTGTGGGTCAGAGATGGGTTGTGAATGTTTCGTTAGAAACAAGCTGGGCAGTTACCACACTGTGTCTGTGACCCACTGAGAACAGAAGGAAGCTAGCAAAGGAAATCTGCTTGTAGACACACACTTGGTTTATTCTGTCAACAAAGATCTGTCAGTTATTTTCCAGAACAACATAAAGCTTACAAAGCAGCAGTTAAAGATGTTCCCTTGAGGTAAGGCCAAAAAGAAGACCTCTGCTTCACCCAGAAATCCAGGTGCCATCAAGGAGTAAAAGGTATGGATGAGTTGTGAAGTTTCACAAATGACCAATGAAAAGGTTAAAAAAAAAATGGGTCATCCTCATGACTCAGGAAGAACTTATACCCAAGAAGAACAGATGCCTTGCCCCATTCCCCCCATATAATCCTTCATCCAAGGTACAATAAATGGGGCCACTCTGTGCTTGTGACAACTTCGTCCCCTTTTCTGTATCCTCAACTCCCAAAGACCACTATGGGTTCAGAAGGACTGTAAAAGAGCACAGTGATCATTCACCAAAATAATTTCTACCACTGACAAGGTGAACCATGACTTTAGAGTGAATTCAATTTAGTCAGACTGCTTTCTACCGAACAACTTGTGTGATGGGTTTTGATGGTAGAGAATGAAATGGATTTCATATCCATTTTTGTACAACTCTGAGCTATTCTCCACACAGGCCAAGGATATTTTTGAAAGTGAATGGCTCAAATGTCTTCCATTTAAAACCCTTCAATCGCTTTCCCTTCCTCTTGAGAAAGAGCCTTCAGGGCTTGCCCAGCCCTAGGAGTCCTGATGTACCCACTCTCCCTCCTACACTTCCTGGGATCTAGCTGCTCTATCTTTCAGTTCCTCAAGCAGCATACTCTCCCCAGCTCCTTCCTCATCCCTTTCCTCCCTCAAAAGCCCTCCATATCACCTTTCTGTATAACCACCACTACCTCTGCGGAAATAAATGCTCCTGGGTTCTTGATGTACAACCCACCATTTCAGTTTCAAGGTAAATATCAGATCCTCAACAGGTTATCTATTCTCCTTAGTTCTATAGATATTTAAAATTAATTGCATTGATAATTTCTACCCAACCCAATCACTCACTACAAGATAAGAATTATAATTTTATTTATTTGTTTGTCTATTTATTGCTCAATGGTGTATTATTTGTATAGAATCAGGCTTACATGGGGTGAAAAATCAATAAATATTTTCAATTAAATACCTGGGCACACAAAGGCCTGGGTAATAGGGTAACAATGGAGTGGAGTGGTCAGGAAATGGGAGAAGTATGATAAAGGGATAAGGGATGGATTAAAGAGAATATCTTCTTTGAAAGATTTTCTGAGATCTGGCTCAATTATTTACTTCTTAGATTCAATTCAATTCAGGCGTTTTTTTAGTACTTACTAAATGCCAAGTGTGGTGGATTGTTTGCTTATAAAAACGTGCTCAGTTTTCCCCTTCACTCTATCCTGGCCCCTCTCCAATATCACTTTGCAGTTCCTCTCTGATCAAGATGTAAAGTCTAATTCCCCTCCCCTTGAATCTAGACTGGCCTTGATTTCTTTAGACAACAAGACAAAGCAGAAGTGGCATAGTAGTTTCCATATAAGAGACCATATACACTTCTGCTCACTCTCTTGGAATGCTACCATTTGCCTCTTGATCAAACCCAGGCTAGCCTTCTGGAAGAGAAAGGAGCACAAACCTCAACTCATCTAGAAGTTGACACTGACCACTGATACACAAGGAAGCCAGAACTTTGCAGTTGAGTACAGCATAACCTGCCAGTCTGTGATACCATGGCCTGTTACTGTAAGTCAGTAAGTTCCAGAGTGGTTTGTTGTGCTGTGACAATTAACTCATCATTGGCACAGGCATGCATAAATTAATGCAGTTTGGAAAAGTCCACCCCCTGAGTGAGTTAGACACTGCTAGCATTAATTCATTCACTCATTCATTCATTCATTCAACACAGGCTTTATTGAGTATCTACTAGATACAGACTTTTATTAGATACTGAAGATATTGAGGTGTCAAGACACAATCACAGTCTTGAGCTTATGTAGGAGTACAGACAATAAATAAATTCTGAACTAGAGAGTGTAAAGTACTAGGACCAAGGAAAGGAAGTCTAGCAAGGGGAAGTAGGACTGAGGGTGGAGCAGATGCAGTTTGGGGAGGTATCCCAGAGAAAGTGATATCATCTAAGCCAAAAACTAAAGAGTATGCTGAGTCAGGAAAAACAGAAAAGGTTTTTTCTTGACAGAAGATTGCTACTTAAATTTTTAATGTGTACTATTGTTGTCAAAGGAGGATAGCATGTACCATATCTATTACCTCTCTTGATGTTGTTCCTTCCTTTATTGGTCTTTTGAATGAAATGAGAAAGCTCAGGGAATGAAGTTTCAACTCTCCTTCAGGATAATTGGCAATTTGGAACCTATCATTCCATAAAAAGAGTTTTAATTGAACACCCTCCCACCCTCCATACAAAGGGGGAAAAATCAAATAGAAGGGAAAGGAGAACACAGAACTCTAAATATGCAGTTATCCAAGGGGGAAAAAAGACTTCGAGACTGCACAAATTCATCTGAACCACAAAGCTACGATTTAAGTTAGCAATTTTCACCCTTGATATTGCATACCACTCTTGATTACAGCAATTAATTAAAGTGGGTGCATCTGGTTTCTTCTAATTTTCTATTATCAGGCATAGAGCAGCTACTAATAAATGTTTATTAGATGAATTTTTTCAAGTCTATACACTTGCTGAGGAGAAAATCATAGTAATAATAATTGAGTGGGTAACAGGAGGGTTCTACAGTGTGTAGACTCCTATAACTTGTCAGTAATTTCTTCAGTGATAATCTTCTACTCAAGGACAGAAGATATTTCCAGATCATGGAGGATGCTCTCCTATGCAAACTTTAGTTTCATAGAAGATAGTTGCCTGGTTGCCAGAGTTAATAAACTGTAGTAAGGAGTCCAAAATTATTGTGATTCAGTGGGAAACACCATATTTCTAACCTATGTTTTAGTTACCAATTGTAAATGTTTTCTTCTATATGTAAGTGACCTATAAAATGTCTGAACTAATCAAATACACTAGAGTCCATTGTAATAGCTGTCTGTGTCATACACACAGCAGGAATAAAGGTAATTGAACTATTTGGATTGACTCTCCTTTGTCAATAGACGCTCCAATTCTTGAACAGTGTCACTTTTTTGTGGAATATTGAGAAACCAGACAAAGGATCAGATAAAGTCAACTAGCCTTTGAAAGTTGACTATAGAAGTGAGGAAAGGGAGGGAAAGGAAGAGAAGTGGAGAAGGTGAGGAGGGAGCATAGTAGACTATGGTGGTGGACTGTGGGTGCTTTCGTGGTAGGGGCAGCCTAGTTGGGATGCCAAATGTAGTGCACACATCAGGCTCTCCAATCCTCATAAGTTCTTCATTGGTTCTAGCAGTTATACAGACACACCAGGCAGGACAGGCCAGGGCTGGGCCAGGCTGGAGCCCAGGGTTTGTGGGGTGGGGTGAGAAGTCAGATGAGCTTCTCTTCCCTATCCTCCCAGGAATCTTCACACTTATTCTCTGGGTTCTCTCTCTGGTGTTCTCTCATTTTCCCATGCTTTATCCCCTCACTCCTAGGCCCAGGTGTGCACACTCACACGCACACACTCACTGGACCACACAATCATGGGGAAGATGCAATACTCCACTTGCTGATTCTATAGGCTAATGTAGGGGAAAGCCTGACTAACTCACTTACCCTACAGGGTACAAACGATGTAAAATAATGTCATCTCATCTCAATTTAAAAACATAAAACAAAACAAATGCCCTTCCTTGAAACAGTGGCTGTAAACTAAAAAAAAAAAAAAAAAGTAAAGATTCAATTGTCATCAAGGTTACAGGTCTTTGGGCAGGAAATCAAGAACTGTATGTTCCTTCACACATGTTCCTGTATGTATTTCCTTCACATAAGTTCCACTACTTCCAGGGAAATCTCAGCTATAATTTCTGACTGAGATTACGTTCTGGAGGCACTTAGAACAGATACTTCAACCAGATGTTACACTATCCTCAATCCATTTATGCTGTCCATTTTCCTGTTAGTTGCTAAGGAGATCAGTGTGAAATAGGACTCCTATCCTAAGGGGTTAATAACTTTACACTGTTCACTCTCCATAAAAAGTCATAATCTGCTGTGTGTAAAATCACATTTAGTTACTGTGAAAATGATTACGATGCTCAGAATGGGACATTATGGCTTCAGGTGGGAAATAAATAGTATGAGCAGATGGATTCCTAGAAAAAAAAAGTTCTTTCCAGGAATAAAGCTAAAATAAAGTATTAAAATAGAAGTGGGCGGAAGAAATGGTACAGTGAAAAATAATTTATCACATAAAATTAGACTTTTTAGTGAATTTTCTAGTTGTTTCATTTCTTATTTTCTTTTGAAATTCATATTATTATGATTGGTATACTCAAAATATCAATCTTAATACCCAGAATATAGTAGGCAAAATAAAGATGGGGAGATGAAAAGGAGCAGCTACTTTCCACAGAATTCCAAAGTTGCCATTCAAGTTAGGAATTCCCTCCTCTTCCTTAGGCATGTATCAGGAAAGAAACAACAACATCCTCAGACCTGAGGCTGTTACTAATAATCTGTAATGATCTCTGTAATGTGCTGAAAGTGTCAGCCACCAAAACAGCAGGCTATAATAATCTCTTACACAGCCTTGAAAATAGACTCAACTCCCAATAAATTGAGAGGAAGAAATAAAAACATATTTATATATACTACAAAAATTTAGAGATAAATATAACTCACATCCAAGTAAAGTTTATGTATGGTTTAAATTCTGTTTGTGAAAATCCTGTACCTGAAAGTAACAAAAATTAACAGTACACAAAATGATCATATGAAAATGTTTAAAAATTAAATGAAATAGTTAAATACAGTAACCACTAGAGAGGATAAATGATTCCAGATTTGCAAAGACTTTCCTGTTATATGTAATTTTTAAACCTTTGAAAAGTTTTAAGAAAATTGAAAAGTTTTAGTTGAAAAAAATGTTTGGGAAAGCTTGCTACTTAAATTTACCTTGTGTCAATTCCTTTTGTAAAATGAAAAACCTTTAATTTATGAATAGATATCACTTAATTTATCTTTTTAATAAATATGCCATAGAGCTAAATCACTTGGTGAAAAAATTTTACTAGTCATTTTCAGCACAACTGTGATTTAGTTAATCATAGACTTAAGAAGCAATATCCATAATGTATGAATTTGAGTTTGGTTTTAACTTCTCCTACCCATCCCAGTCTAAGAAGTCACAGGTAAACCATAGAGTAGGTGACATCCTTGACCCATGACTAGTAGGTTCTAGGGAGTGTAATGCTCTCCAGAGCTCTATCCTGGCAGGCAATAAAGCTGTAGGAAGCAGTAGTCCATGTAGCTTATGGTTCCTCTGATTATTTAATCTCCCTTTTCTTGTTTAAATTAGGAATATCCCCTCTGGATCATCCTACCTGAACTTAGAGGTAGAAATTAACATACCCGAGTAATAAATCCAACCCTCAAGAGAGTTAAATATTTTAGAATGAAACAGCACAAATCCACACAGTGACAAATATAATGGAGTGATATCTCTGGTAAACTGAATTATTGTTCCAAAATATTTCCCTATCTCTACCATGTGACTCCTTCAGCTCTTTCCATTGGAAGCAGATTGTATTTCCTTCCCCCCTGGGGTCCACGTAAGTTGCTCTGACTAACAGAATCTGACTGTAGGGTAAATGAGTTTTTCAGGCTTTTTACTCGTCAACAGGTAGCCTCTATGACCAGTACTTGTGGTGTTGCACCTTCTCATGATTGCACACACAAGGGCCCAGGGGTTGTGCAAATGTGTGAGTGGGCACACTTGGGTCTGGAAAGCAGCTATAAAAGGGCTTCATGGTGGGGAGGAGGGTAGAGCGGAGATAACATGGAAGCAGAGAGGATGGGTGGAGGGCACAGGAAGGAGAAAAGAGAGCAAGAACTTGAGAAAGATTTGTTTCTTTAGAAACAAATAGTGTTTGTTTCTTGTTGTTAGTTATTAAAAGTTCGAAAAATAGTTCCAACATTCTTAGTCTGCTACAGCCAATGATGAAGCTCTTCAGATTCAGATCATTATACAACAATGAGCAGGTGTGGAGCGTGCAAGATTGAGACCTTAAAAGGCACTGCACATCATTCTCAGCACTCTCGTATGTCTACCACCACTGTGCCAAGAAAATGCTTCTGCTGCAAAGAGGATGAGAGACATGTGGAAGAGACTGGACGTAACCAACATCCTGGTACATTCTTCTCTTCCTCAGAGGCAAGAGAAGAATCTAAGAAAGGCATTAAAAACAGTGTAAAAGGCTGAGGGTAGAGTTGTTTTACAAGAATTCCCATTACCACTTTTTATCTTCCCCTCTAACAAATTTAGGCTTATGAAGCATGCTATTTTCCACACTGGACTTCTAGAGAGAAAAAATAAATTTCTGATTCAGAAAAGGAATTAGAACTGCCAAATAGAAAAAGCAGAACCTGCCTTTATGTCAAGGCCACTGATTTAGGCCTGAAATTCTGAATACAAAGTAATGAAATAAAGGAGCTCTGACAATGATAAACGATGTAAAATAAAAAGTATACTTAATGATATATACTTGAAAAGAGGGCATTTTGGCAGCAAAATCAGTGCAAAGAAATGAATACACAACGGTACCAGATGATAATGTATGAAATGAGTCCTGCTGACTCAAACATGAGACAGAGGATCTGAAGACACAAAGTGAACAATACAGGTAAATTGTTCTCCTTGAATTTACACAAGGCATAGAGTCTGAAGTGCAATTTCTATGGCAATACTTGGGGGAAATTACAGCACTTCAGTATAGGTACAGTTTTTCCTTTTGTCATTAGCCCACCTCTCTTTTCCCCTGACCCTTTTAAAATAATTTTCATGCCTGCCCACTTTTCTCCCCATCCCTGTATATAAGGATTTCACTCCACTCCTTTCCTATTTTTTCCCCTTAATGCTTTGCCATGAGCCATCAGTAAACAGGAAAGGACAACCTAGGATGAGAATTTTTGCAAAATATAGTTCATGAGAAGGGATAGGAAGTACTAATAGATATTAATGGATAGTGGAAAGAGCAGTTTACTCCATTGGATTTTATCTGAAACACTAGGGGTGTATCTTCAAATGCCCATCTTTCCAGAAAATCTGCTGTATGTCACTCCCCACCTCTAACTCACAGCTGCTTGGTATCCTGTGACTGCAGAAACTGTAGCATCCTCAAAGGAATCAGGAAATGACAAAAAGGGAATAACTACAGAATTAAAATGAAAGAATGCAACCTGTAGAGATGCCAGTGACTTTTAGTTTTTAAGTGGCAAGAGATTTTTCTCCTCAAAACAAAATACCTAATGGAGGAAAAAAAAAAAAAAAACAGAAAAAAGTAAAAAGAAAATGTTAAAATCATCTCGTCTGAAAGAGTTATTTTGGCTTGGGAAGGTCAGGGACCTACTCCTACAGGTCTAATCTTTACTAAGTACACTGCCTATAGCATAGCCTCCATGGCCCCTCCAGGGAACCAAAGAAGGAAGGACACACAGTTTGGTACCCTTAAACAGAAGCTCCCCACAAAGAAGTAATGTGGATGAGAGAGCCACACTAGAGGCTAGCTCACTTCGAGCAGAGATAGATTGGGCTGCAAACTGCAAGAAAAATGTCTAAAATGTCCTTCCTAGCTTTTTATAGTAAAAATTCCAAACTCACTTCCCATGCAGTACAGAGTGGCCATAACAAACTTGCTAACTTAAAACAACAAAACTTTATTTTCTCACGATTCTGGAACCTAGAAGTCTTGAGATCAAGGTGTCTGCAGAGATGGGTCCTTCCAAAGGCTCAGGGGGGAATCTATTTCATGCCTCTCTCCTAGTTCCTCGTGGTTGATGACAACCTTTGGTGTTCCTTGACTTACACATCTCACTCCAGTCTGCCTCCATCTTCATAAAATCTTCTTTCTATCTCTGTTCCTTTTCAGGGTTTCTTAAAAAGACACTCAACACTGACCTGATTTAGAACTCTCCCTAATCCAGCTTGATATCATCTCAAGATTCTCAACTTAATTACATGTGTAAAGACCCTTTTCCACATACGGTCACATTCCAAAAGTCCGGGTGGAAATGTCTTTTTTTCAGCAGGGTACTATTCAACCCACAGATGTGACACAAATAGGGAATGCAATTGTACAACTGTTGATCTCATTGCACAGGTAAAGAAACTGAGAAATCTGGTCCTCTCCGTTGTGGTTACCCCTGATAACTACTACCCAGCTGGGATTTAGTCCCACAGTGAAAGGCCTTTTCCCAGGAAACCCTTCAATGGCAGGTAAACTGTATTCTCAGTCATTCCCGTGATGAATCAATATATATGATCATATATTGGGGTCATAACATGGTGTTTAGAGAAATCAAAACATCTACTGAAAAGAAGGCACATGACTGGAGGAGATGCCTGTACAGAAGGCCTACATTGATCCAGGGCCAGATTTAATCTTTCTGGGCTCTGGATTTTGACATCTGAATTTAAAGAGTCTAAATGCTGCCCCTGGACACATGGCTTCCTGGATGGCCAGGGGTAGTGTCCTGATCTGGGAGGCAGAAATGGCTCAAAAGGTCATGCTCTTACCTTTTTTATCCAAGATCTAAAGTTCCTGCCTTTATCTTTACCCTCTAAGGATCTTTACTGTTGAGCAGTGAAAAGGCTTGCATATAAGGCCCCCACATGCATAAATAACCTCAAATCTCCCGAATTCATTCTTTAAGCTCCCTTAAAAAAACTCTTACTACTCATAAAGATCTGTCCTTCCAAAGCATCTAAGCAGTCAAAATGTCTATTTTCACCTGCAAACCTCAATTTACTCAGAATTTACCTAGTCCCCGGAATTTGACACTCACTTGGAAATCATTGTCTCTTTTGTCATTTTTTTTTTCTCATCTTTTTATGTCACCAAGACTATCTATTCTTAGCTGATTCTTGCTTTCCAATATGTGGCTGCACACAGCAATATATTATACCTGCCTGTATTTGCAGTTGAGCCTTTCTGAGCAACCAACATAAGAAATGAGATTTCATAAAAAGTCATTTATCTTTGAGACTGCAACACTGCAAGAGGGTCACTGTGGTATGCCCCAACTTCATCTATCAGCCCCCTGTTCTACAGCACACTTTGCAGCTTTCAAAAAACATTAAAGGTACCCAATAATAAAGAAACAACACCTCCTCCCCACATAGTAATCTTTGATGCTCTGAGTCTACTCACTACTGGCTGGGGCTGATGCTCTGACAACAGCATGGGAGACAGTTGCAGTGGTATGAAAGCAGAGAGCAGAAATTACCCATGTTAGAGAATAACTTGTAATCAAGGTGCTAAGGTGGTAAAGGGCAAGGTGATTTATGTAGAATTAAATGCATATAGCAGGAGTTGAACATTTTATTAAGACCCCAAAAATCTAATATATAAGTAATATGTGAATATAATCCATACATAATAAAATTGGAATATAATGCAATTCACAGTTCCCACACCTCTATGTATGGAAAGATGACTTCCACAAGGAGTGCAGCCTGCAGTCAGATATTACAAATAGCTGCCATTTAGTGAGGTTTACTCCTTGCCATGTATTTCCAGAGTCACTCTCATACTAAGAACCCCATGAATGCTAAACACCACAAGGAGACAATAAAACTGGGGTTGTAATCCTGTCGGCTGCCTCCTAACCTTATTTTCTTCCCACTAGGGTCTAGCTATGCAATGAGAAGAATGATAGGATGGAGAGCACATTATTTGGATAATAGGGGTAAAAACAAATTGCTTTCCAAAGCTGTTGTGCCAAATTTCAGTCCTACATATGTGATATGGGAATTCCTACTGACCTACAGCCCTTACTTGGTCATATTAGAATCATATTTTTGCCAATTTGTCTGATATAAAATAGTATTTCTTTATGCATTTAATATGGTTCCTCAATTCAAATAGCTAAACACTTTTTCAAAGATTTATTTTAACTATTTCTGTTTTCTTATCTCTGGAATGCATGTTTAGGTCTTTTGTCCATTTCTTTTGAATTATCTGTCCTTTTTATTTGGAGCTCTCTGTATATTCTGGTACTAACCTTTTTTTAAACATAAATGTTACAAATAACTTCTCTGAGTTCGTGGGTTTTTTTTTTTTTTCACTTATTCTATGGGGTCTTTTGATGAACTGATGTTCCCAGTTAAATACAGTCAAATTTATCAATAGCTAAGTTCACTATTTATACCTTTTTTGTTTTCTCCAAAAAAACATTCGTTATCCTTGCAGTTATAAAAGGTACTGCCCTACATTCCCTAAACTTTTTAGAGTTTGCTTTGCATAGTCTGGCTTTTAATCTCTGTAGAATGAATGTTCTGTGTATGGTGAAGTTAGGGACATGACTTCTTGCTACCTCTCACACGTGATTTTCAAACTATATTAGCTCTCTTCATTGAACAATCTTTTCTTCTCCTACTTATCAGTAATGCTTTCTGTCACAAACCAAGTCTCCCTGTACAAGTTTGTCTCTAGCTCTTTCTATCTCTCTTCTATCCCATTGGTCTACCAGTTTCTCCCTGTGCTGATACCATACTACCTTAGTTACTTAACAACAGATATATGTTCCAAGGAATGCTTCTTTAGGTTAATTCTTCATGTATGACTGTCTTGGATTATACCTATACAAACCAAGATAGACTCACCTACTATACACCTATGCTACATGGTGGAGCCTACTATACCGAGGCTACAAATCTACGTAACATGTTACCTCAACTTTAGGCAATATGAACAGAGTGGTTTCTAAACACACCAAGATGCAAAAAAGTATAGTAAAAATACTATATAAAAGGTTAAAAATGGTACACCTGTATCATACAGGTATGGTACTTACCATAAACTAAATGCAAAGGACTGGAAGTTTCTCTGGGGGTCAGTAAGTAGTGAGTGAATGTGAAACTATGAAGTTATGCTTCTGTAGACTTTATAAATACTCTACACTTGAGCTACACAGAATGTATTAAAAAATGTTCTTTCTCCAGTAATAAATTAACCAACATGGACCTATAATTTTTCCTTTTAAACCTTTCAATTTTAAAAAAACTTTTGACTCTTGTAATAACTTCTAGCTTAAAATCTACCGCTTATAATCTACAACTGTACAAGAGCTTTTTCTTTATATTCTTGTTGGTTTTTTTTTCTATTTTTAAATTAAAAGGCAGGTTTTTTGGTATTGTGGCTATTTTGTTAAAAACTAAGACTTAAAGCTCATTAACCTAGGTTAATCAAGATCATCAATATTACTGCCTTCTACATCTCATCCCATGAAAGGGTCTTATGGGGCTGGAGGTGGGGGAGACATGGGCACAAGGAACAATAACTTGCATGGAGCTGTTACATCTTATGACAACATCCTGAATGACCTACTTAAGATTCATCTTGAAGAGGTGCCACTCTTTGTAGAAATAGATCCTTGATCATTTGCTTATTTCTTTATTCCACTATAGATTTGCTTGTAAGCAGATTAATATACCAGTGCTCTATATTAATAAAAACCTTTTGGTATTGGAGTCCATGCTTTCAAAATCTTTCTGCAATAGTAAATTTACTCTGAGATTCTTTTTCTTTTCTTGCAGATTTTCCCCTCACTTCCTCTTCTTTAGTCTTGCATTCCTGTACCAGTTCTAACTCCTCTGTAATAAGTTCTGGCAACCACCTGTAGGAACTTCTCAAAAGTCATCCTCACCCAAGTTAAAGTTTCTTGCCACTACAACCACAACCGTGCTGATTGTTGCAACCTTCTCACCCTTGGTAAATCCTTTAATTTCATGAATTGTCATCTTCTAGATGCCACTCATCACAAGTAAGGATCTTGAAGCAATCATAGATGCGATCCTCTGTGTCCTCTCAGTTGCACCAACAGTCTGCACAAAGTTTCTCCTCAAATATCAGGTCTTCAAAACTGCTACAGTGCTTTGATCTGCTGATTAGACAAAAGAGGTAGTATATACACAAGGGGAGAGTGGGGACCAGCTGGAGCAGGCGGGGAGGGGAGGTGGTGGGTGATCCCCAGGGACTGAAATAATGTGAAATATATATAAATAAATTATATATATATAAAAAAGAGGTAGTATATGGAGAAAGGGACACTAATATTGGAATGAAGATCGCCAATAAAAAAAGGAGCATTAACAATAACAAGCAAAACTCTGAAACGTATGTTATTCTCCAAACAGTTTTTCTTCATTGGCCGAGCAATTTAGGAAGACATCTTGGAAGAAGAGCTGGGAATGGATGTAGTCCTGTGGTACATTAGCAGTGTGTGCTTACTAACAGACGTAAAGGTCTTCAGGTTCTCATTGTGCCAGATAACACAGCGTTTTAGTTTGTGGCCTGCAACATTGCCCCCACGCAAGACTGTATTTGACATGAAAAATGACAGTACTTTCAGGCATGTATTTTCAGAAAAGGGAAATTTGTTTCATATTGAAGATCTGCTCTAGCACATAATTTTCCTCCAAATCACCATATCTAGAGTTCCCAGGATATTTTCAGTTACATTTAAACATTAGTTCTCATAGATTCACCACTCACTTTGATCGTAAGTAATGACTAGTGATTGTTGAATCATTTAAAACACCCAGAACTAAGAGTAAATTCAATACTGTAGTCAAGTTCAGCCTTTTCTTTCAATGTCACAAATAAACTTTTTGTTGGATGTGATCATTCTTTTGTGAACAGGCTTCCATTTCTCTGTCTTGTCTTTAACTCCACATCTGAGATCAACCTTCCTCAAAGTTTTTTGTTAATCTTGTTATTTTCAATGAAGCAGTTCCATTAACAATTTCTGTCACTTTCTTCTTGTTCTTCAAGCTATAGCTCACTGTGGGAAGGGATATGCCTGACTGGTGAGTAATCACCATCACTGATTGTCCAGTATTGAAGTCCTTAATGATATTTCATTTTATTTGCATATTAGTCACTTAACACGGCCTTTTGCTGGCAACATTAGCAGTGGCTTTTGTTAGCTTAGGGGACAGGATGCACAAAACAATATGAGATTAAATCAAGTTCAAAAAACAATGATTCTATCATCTCAGAGAAGATGTGAGACTGCTGCTGGGGGTGGAGAATGCTGCAATGTCACTAGGCAGTGAGAATTTTGGAACCACTCCATCTTCTATGGACTCCTCATACCATATTTTACTGCACTTATAGCTTTACACTATCTCCCTTTCACTTTTGACGCTTTCATGTAAATTTGAGAATCATGCATCACTTCCTTCTCCCACCAAAAACTTGTCCTTCTGATTGGAACTGCACTGAATCTCTAGGTCACTTTGTGAAGAATATACATTTCACAATTTCAAGTCATCCTGTTGTCAAGAGGTATTCATCCTCCATTTATTTAGAATGTGTAAGGCCTTTTTGAAAGACTTTATCACTTTATGGAAGTTTGGGCATCCCTCATTGGATTTATTCCAGAGTACCTTCTATTACAAAACTACTGGTGATATAAATAAAGATAATTTAATTTTATATATTGATTTGATATCCAAAATACTTTATACATTCTTTTGTAAATTAAGAATGTATTTTTTAAATGTAAAAAAAGGAAAAAAATTGCTTGTATATGAAAGGAATTTCTCCATACAAAATCATACCTGCAAATAAGATCTTTGTTCACAAAAAAACACAATAATTCAAAAATAGCTGGCATCAGACCAAAACTAGAAATTTCCATTTTCTTTGAATAAAACATTAACAGGATACAAGGAAGAGATTGCAATGAACTACAGTTCTCTACTTGCCCCAAAAGGAAAAATGATGCAGTGCTGTGAAGCAAACAGCACACATATTTAACCACTAAGACATTTGCCAGATTATTGTTAAAGATAAACAGAATTAGTATCACTATAGGCAAGGCAGTGCTTTACATATATTATCACATTTAAGTATGTTGGTGAGATGGAAGAAAGGAAAAGAAAAATTGCAAAAGAGCAAGTAGCTTTATAAAAGTACATTTAAAAGCTCAGAATTGGGGGTGATAGATACCATACTAAAATTGTCAGGCACTATTGTCTTATAACACGGATATTGTGAAATCCATCTTGAAGAGAAAAACAATGAGCTATTGTGTCTAGCAAAGTTTTGGCCAAAATCTCAATTTTGCATGTGTTTGTATTTAGAGAAATAAATCTGCTTTAACAATTCTTTAATCAGTGGCATAGTAACTTAGAATCTGCCATCTGTGAGTTTAATCATCTAAATACTGGAAAAAACTGATGATGATCCTGAGGAAAAAGTCTCAGCATATGAAAGCTAAGCAGACACATGCAGACTGTGGTTACAAGATGACAAAAGAACTAGTCAGCTCATTAAAGTTGGCCAAACCAGTTATTTAGCATTATGCCATCTGTTAACTAATTGTGCCTCCCCTTCCCAAATGAAACTTCTGATATCACCCAGACTGGTCAAATACCTGATGTTTGACTTGGGGGAGAGCGGGAAATTATTACTGTTTTCTGTTTTGTTTTGTTTTTTTTTTTGTTTTTTTTTTTCATGAAATGAGTTTTACAATTAACATTCCCACAAGGAAATCTGGGAAGCTAAGAGTCTGTCTCTTGAACCAATTAGCACAAGCTCCTGAGGGCAGATGAAATCAACAGCGGAGGCTGTCTCTTAGTGTTTATCTCAGTGCCTAGCTTTGGAAAGTTTTTGATATGCACTCCAAGAACTGCTCACTAGAGTATGCCCATTCATCAAACACACTAGCATTCCACTTGGAGGGTAAGCAGAAAGGGAGTGAGATGCCAAGAACCCAAACCTAGAGCTTGACAGAGCACACATGACAGAGAGAGCTTCAGATACTACTCCTCTCCAGATGGGAGCTAGCAACTGGAGATGGGACCCAGTGGGGAGAGAAACGCAGCATCCGCAGGTCAGAAGCAGCAGCACAGCAGTGGGCATGGGCAATCCACTCAGCACTGCCAGTGAGGAGCCCACCCACCCATGAATGACTCTCCAGCCATCCTGGGGCTAAAGCAGCAGGGATGCAAAAACTGAGGCAGGATTTGGAATTCCCAGGATATAACATTACTCTGTGCCTCCTGCCACAAAACACTGACTAAAAGTAAAGGACAAGAGAAAAAGTAACAACAGTGAACACTTACAGACTTTTGCTTTTGTGCGACATATGGTTCTAAGAGCCTTTGTACACATGCGCATGAACTAAAGAGGATGAGGTTCTCTTCCTGACTAAAGCTTAAACACTGATTGAAATGTCACTGCTGCTGCTGCTGCCTGTGTATATGAAATGACATCTGTCTTTCATCCTTCCCAAAATTCCAGAATGAGATTCCTGAGAGGTCCTATCAGGAAATCCACCTCTCACTGGAAATCCTAGCTGGAAGAGAAATTAAAAAGTAAAGCACAGACAGATGTTTAAAAGACCCCCTTCTTGGTCTTCCTATGTCTCTTAAGAGTGAACAAGAAAGTGAAACAGTTCTCACCAAGGAAATAAAGGCATGTACAAAGCAAAATTGCAAAAAGTAATCAAAACTTGCAGCCCCTGGTCTTTATCAGTCAGTACTGTGATCGGTGGCTATCTCCTTTGCAGTTTTGATCCTGTGCATTTAGTTGTGCTTTTTATATAAAAGGAGAACACCTCTCTAAAGACAAATAAAAGATGTGACCAATCTGCCTGTCAGCATGGGAAGCAGTGGTATATAATGTGTCCCACCTGGAGTGTTTCATGCACCAGTCTTCAGACAGAATATCTGAAAAAATGTTAGCTACACTTAGCAGTTACCAAAGGAGTATAAGGCAGGCTATTGTGGAGAGAGATGATTTTTATCTTAGATTCAGAGATAATTACTAGCTTCTAGATTTTGAACTTTGCATGCAAATACGCATCAAAAATTCAAAGATCAACAGATCAGACTACACAATTAGCCAATCAGTGACCAGGGAAGCATCTCTAGCAATCTTCACTCACAGTCCTGGGCTAAGTGCCATGAAGAATATGAGAAAGGAAGCAGGGACAAGATAGCTGTTAAGCTAAAATCTAATCACAGAAAGTGTTGCATTTGAGGTTCATCGACTAAATGATGTACATCCATGACCAGAAGCTTTGGCCTGTGTTTGTTTAGGTTGTGCACCTACCTTATCCAGGGCCAACACATGGAGACACTGAGATAACTATGCTGTAGATGCTGACCTGACAGTTGCATTTAGTGGTAGGTAACAGAGATGTCACTGTCATTCAAAAGAAGGAAATTCCACCAGGCAATGTGACACTAAACCAGTTGAGAACCTCAAAAGGTGCTAATCTTATAAGCCTCATTAAAAGCTTTTATTTAAAAAATTAAGTCTCTTAAGTATCAAAGAGGTCTTACTGGTTATTCCAAAAATGTTGAGAGTTCAACATTCTCATTTCCTTTCTTACAGGTGCCTGAGCTCCAGAGAAGTTAAGTGAGTTGCTCAGGATCACACCATAAGTTGGCAGAAGCTGATATAAACTACCAACACCTGCTATGGCCCCCAGTCACATGCCACATCGCTGATTGGACCTGAATTGAATTCTGTTCCTCAGTGACAAAAAAGACTAAGAATGGTAAACATCTACAGATTTCACTACATGACCAAATCAAGTGTCTACTGAGCTTTGGGCCACATGGGAGACAAGCCCACGGGGAAGTCAATTTCTTGCAAGTCAACTCAATTAGTACTCAGTTATTTCATTTTCTGAGTGGCTCATCAGCCCCCCCACCTGACCCCACCCCACTGAAAAAGCAGCAGGGGAGCTGCTCCTCAAATAACAAATAAGCAGCATCCTGTGCTACCACCCCAGCTGTGGTGCACTTCAAGAAAACTCACACTTGCTAAACATCTTTTTAATGTTATTATCAACATTGCAAAATGCTTCTTAATATTATGGGAAGTTTATCTCCAGGTTCCCAGGAGGGGACCAGATACAACTTTCTGTCCTGTTCTATGATTACAATGAGCTCATTTCCCAGGCCTTAGTCTCTAGAATTCAGACAACAAACTTGTGAAATGTTCACTGGAACTGACCCTAAGTCCTCTATGCAGTTATGTATGCATTCTAGTGAAGGGTCCTAGCACTTCTCCAATATGAAGGGACAGACACATGAAAGCCAGTGGAGTCAAGGGGAGAGGATATTTGAGGGCAGGTTAGCGTTTTCAACTCCCCAATTTCCATCACCTATGTCACCTAGGCAGGCACTGATTCAGGTTATACAGTCAACAAGTTGGACACATGAATAAGACAACTTAGCCTGTGGAAAGACCTTAAAAAATCCTCCAATCCAGTGCCATTATTTTAAGCAGAGCAAGGACCAAGAATATTCTGTAATTTCCCCAAACTTACCTAACTAGTTGTAGATCTTAAGACCAAATATCTCCAACAATATCTACCCTACCACCCAAGGCCTGCTGAGATTTGGCAGCTGGAAGAATACTGTGGACATTTGATTAATTTCATACATCTAAAATACAAACAATGAATAAACAGAAAAAACTGTGGTGTGCTTACATAATGGAATATTATTCAGCAATCAAAAAAGACAAACACTGCCTTTTGCAGTAACATGGGCTGATAGGAAGGAATTATGCTAGCTGAAATTATTCTGAAGGAAAAAAGGTAATCACAAACGGCCACATGTGGAATATAGACAAATCAAACAAAAAGATAAGAAATAGTCTAAACTAATAAACTGAACATAGAAATTAAACATATAGCAAAGGAGGAAGAAGGAAGAGGTGAAACGGGGGGAGGAACTTAAGGGAATATGGTAACAGGTCACAGGTGTTACAGTGGCAGGAGAAACATGGGGACTTCAATGATGTAAGAAAAAATATTAAATAAAAATAAATAAAATAAAATAATAATGTAAACCAATGGTAATTCAATAAATTATTTTTAATTATGACTGACATATATCTATGGCATAAAATGGAGGTACCTGCAATTTCAATGCAGCCTTGCTTGTATGCCAGCAGGCCTATCAACATGCTAAATGCTAAAGCGGGTTCATACAGAAAAACTGGAACGGAGACAAGTTGAGTAACCACTCAGACACAAGGTGAGTCAGCAGCCAGCACCAGCAGCCTCTGCTGAGACTTCTGGTTCTCACCCTGTCTACAGGTTCTGCTTGTTCTGATTTCAATGCTGCCCCTAACACCATGCTCCAGAAGCTGCTCTGCCATTGTTATCCTTGGCAAACACCAGTGCATTGTTACCCAAAGCCCTGGGTCAGGCACTGTGAGAAGACATTTGGAATGAGAAACCACAGCTCCATACAGAACAGGTGGAATTTGGAAAGGGGCCAGTTGCTAATCACAGTGAGACAAACTTTCATTTTTGTCTCTCTGCATTTTATGGCTCTCATTTGTTTACCTGCTCATTTCTCAGGTTAGCAAAGAATGGGCTTTGATCCTGCTCCAATACCAACACTGCTGTTTGCCCACGGTTGAGCAAAGGAAGCGTGGCAAGCTGTGTGGGTCAGGAATGAATCCCTGCTTCGGCTCCTCAGGGGACCCAAGATTCCTCCCTGTGCACTTTGGCACCTGAAGTTTGTGTTTTGCTTGGCCCAGAGTCCCCATGAAGTTGTTTCTCTTTTACATGTTGGTTCTGCCTCTCAATGGGATGGGTGCCAAACTCCTAGAAGACAGGATTCTGTCTACAGCTTTGGATACTGTCAGGGCTTTGTGCGTGGTTATTCAGTGAACGAACACCTGTGGGTGATGATAATGATGAGGAAATGACAATGAAAGCATGGAGATGAAAGCTCAGTGCAGTCCAGAACATCAACCCATTAAAACCCCCCAGGTTCCAAGCTTGAGAGGCTCTCATCTCACCTCCAGCATATGTGTGAGGAATAATACTCTGACCCATAGCCTCAGTAACAAATATATAATCCTGTCCTGTGCCATCTAGACATAGTCATGGTGACATTCCCAGCCCTCCTCCAGCTACTGTGCAGTGAGTCCTTTCAAACAATGGACCCTTGAAGAGCCACTTGACAAGGAAAAGAAATTGGGACAAAGAAAAAAAAGTTCATAAGTCTCTTCCCACAAGTTGAGAAGTGAACAGAAACAGTATCTCAGAGATTCACCATGTACTCACTGGATTTGGAGGGTGTAATCCATGACTCTCCACATGACCCATAAACAATCAAGAAACTTTACCAAATGGAAGTTGGAAGGCACTAGCAAGGAGCATCACCACTAAACTTTGCATTACTGTGCTCACAAACTAAGCCTGGAACTTAACCAACTCATGTGGAAAATACAATTGTTGGATTGAATGCAGACAAAGTCTTTTCTGAATTTAACATTTAATGCTTGCCCCGAAGTGTCACAAGAATGTCTATATCTAGGTGATATTAAGTCACACCAAAATTTTATGTCAAACTCCAAACTTCTGGTAAAATTCTGGGTCTGCTGCAATGGTGATATGGGGACCAAATTTTGTCATGAATTCATTGGTCACTGGGAAAAAAGGGATCTTGGATCACTAAACCGAGACTTTGTGAGGTAGAACAACTACCTCAAGGTCATACAACTGGGAATGGGCAAATCCAAGTCCAGTAGACTTTGTAATATAGGAGGTAGGATACGAGAGAATTTGAACACCAGAAGGAAAAAAGTGAAAGGAAGGAAGGGGGGAAGGAGGAAAACTGACTTAGAATGATTTTAAGAGACTCGATTTCCTCTTCTCGTGGAAATATTTGAACCCATTCACTTTGGTTCTTGAAGAATTGGATCACATGGAACCAAAGAATAACATGTCTAACAATCTAAAAATTGTTAATCTGTAGGCAAAGAAGGGGGAGGAGGAGGAGGAGGAGGAGGAGAAAGAAGAGGAGGAGGAGGAGGAGGAAGAGAAGGAAGAGGAGCAGACATTAGAGGTACATCTCATTAAAAACAAAAAAGGAATTTCACCATGTCTCCAAAATTAAAAAAAAAAACAAACAGTAAGTTTTACACACACTGTACACATCCACCCTAAAGAATTTTTAACGCTATCAACACAGAAATGTCTCAAAAGAAGACAAATTGCTTTTTATAAGAGAGTCTGAGTTCTGGACTCCTTTTAAAGCATGAACTTCCAGGTCAGCTCAGATGTGGGTAATAGGTTCTAAAAGGTTAAATGCAGCAAGCAGAAAACATAGCAGGACAGGATTATTTAAAGTGCTTGTGAAGAAAACAGTGGTAATAAGTACTTTGACATCAGTCTTAGTAGTATCTTTGCAGCAAGAAAAACAAATGAAATAAATAAACAAATAGGATTACAACAAGCTAAAAAGCTACTAGACAGCAAAAGAAATCATCTCTAAAATGAAAAAGGACCCTAGCAAATGGAGGAACATGTTTACAAACTATATAACAGATAAAAGATTAATATCCAAAAATAAAATAAAACTCAAAAAAAGTCATAATACCCAATTTAAAATGGGCAGATAAATCTAAGTAGATATTTTACAAAGACAACATAGAAGCCTAAAAGACACACAAAAACATGTCCTACATCACTTATTAACAGGAAAATGTAAATCAAAACGATAATGAGTGGCAAAGATTCCTACTGGCACAAATACTGTAAGAAATAGTACAGAAGTTATTCAAAAAAGTTTTAATTGAACTACCATATGATCCAGAGACCCCACTTTGGATATTTATCCAAAGAATATGAAAACACTAACTCAAAAGACATGTACCCATATGATCATTGCAACACCATTCACAATAGCCAAGATAACGATCACAGTTCCTGATGAGTGATGAGTAGATAAGTATATGGTATATATACACAATGTAATACCTGCTCTGCTATAAAATAAAATGAAATCTACACCTCAGGAGCAGGCAGACCTCAGTGTAGGCCATGCAGAAACCTGCCCTTCACTGGTGGCCCCCACCCACCCTTGGAAAGTTCCCCTGACTCACTGCTCAGCCACCCTGGGCACCAGTGCACAAAACCAGTACATGCCACACAGGGCCCTGCCTGACAGCAGCAAACCTGGCCGATCGCTATTCAGTGTGGGAGGGGTGGAAACATGCCTAGCAGAAGTGAAAAGACAGGAATGATGTCCTGAAAAAAATGGGGATACAAAATAACACAATGAAGAGCAGTCGAAGTCCAAAAGGAAATACATGATATTATATGGGAAAAAATATCTCCAGAACCCAACAACACAGACATCAAAGATCTGTCCTTCCTATCATATACAGAATTCAAGCATACCATCATGAAGAAATTTGAAGTATTCAGAGAACTCAGAGTAGACACAGGAAAGCAGATCGAGGATATATACAGAAAAAATTCAGAAAAACAACTGTCTATACTAAGAAACAAAATCAACTAAAAGAAGATCAAAAATGATACCCTGAAGAAGAAAATAAAGGTATTGCAGGATGACCCCCCCCCAAAAAAAAGAGAGATTAAAAAAGGATATGAAAAATACCATAGAGAGCAACAGAAGTATAATAAACCAAATGGAAGAGTGAATCATTGAAAATGAAGATATGAGCTTTCAAAGAAGGAAAATGGAGGATGAAAATGAGAAAGTTTAAGAATGAAGAATTACTTTATGAACTATCCAATATCATGATAAAATGCAATGCATGTGTATAACATGTAGCACAGAAGGGAAGAGAGGTAAATGAAGCAGAAAACATATTTAAATGAGTTACAGAAGAAAATTTTCCAAACCTGGAAAAGGAAGTTAAAACACAAATCTAGGAAGCTAAAAGAACACTAAGGTATCTGAACAAAAAGAGAACTTAAAGATACATAGTGGCGAAACTTCAAGACAGAGAAAAAATGTTAAAGTTGGTGATGGGGAAGAAGCAACCTACAATGAAACACAGATCAGGTTAATATTGGTGATTATATATTCATGATTATTATATCCTTCTGATGTATTGTTCCCTTAATCATTATTATGTATTGTTCCCTTAATCATTATTAAGGGAACATTGCAGAAAAGGAGAGAATGGAAAGACATGATAGAAAAACTTAAAGATTCAAAACTGCCAATTAAAAAATATTATTTTCTGAGTATGCTGAAAAAATAAAGGATTTCTCAGATAAAGAAAACCAGGGGTTTTCAAAAACTCACCCTCCCCCCCCCAAAATATAGGCCAAATAGAAAAACACACATAAAAAAGAACCACAGAGCTAAAAACAAAACAAAAAAGAACCACAAAACTAAAAATATATATATATATCAGCAATAGCAATCATTACTCTAAATGCACCAATTAAAAGAAACAGTATTTGACTGGATTAGCAAACAGAATCGAAACTTTTGCTGTCTCTAGGAGACACACCATAGTCCCAAAGATAAAAACAGGCTCAAGTTAAAGGTTTGGAAAACAATACAATCAAATGGAACCCAAAGACAGGCTGGGACAGCCATACTAATATGAGATAAAATATTTCAATTAAAAAGGTAACAAGAGACAGGGATAATGTCTCATAATGATTAAGGGAACAATACATCAGAAGGATATAATAATCATGAATATATAATCACCAAAGGAGTACCAAATTACATTAGGCAATTACTATTGACTCAGAAAAAAAACTGAGAAAAACACATTTGTGGTGGAAGATTTCAACAATCCACTCTCATTAGTGAATAAAACAGTGAGATAAAATATGAATAAAGACTAATAGTTTTAAACAGAGTTAGACCAAATGGACCTAATGAACATCTAGAGTACCCCGTACTCCCAAAAGGCAGTACATATATTTTTTAACATGCACATGGACATCCTCTAGGACTAATGACATATTATGTCACAGGACAAATAACAATAAATGTATGAGGTAAGGGGTACAATACAACCATGTAAACATGACCAATTTTGTGCAGTAATTACAAAATAATTTTTTTTTAAAAAAAGAAAGAAAGCAAACAGCTAGAGAGGGGGAGGGAAGAAGAGGGAAATCAGGGAAGGGATGAGCACAAAAGATCAAGATGATGGTTCACGGGTGATGAGGTGGTGGGAGAACCCCAGGGAATACAAGACTGTAAAATACATATGATTAAAAAATAAATAAAGCACTTATCCAAAAATAAAATAAAATAAATTTATGAGGATTGAAATCAAACCAATTATATTCTCAAACTCTAAAGAAATCATATTAGAAACCAACTACAAAAAACACCAAGGAAAGCCTCTAATACCTAATGATTGAACAGCACACTAAAAAAGACCACTAGGTTAATGAGGACATTGAAGAAAAAAATCAAAAAGTAATTCAAAAAAAGTGAGAGAGGATACAACCTTCCAGAACATATGAGGCACAGCAAAAAATAGTACTTGGAAAGAAGTATATAGCAATACAAGCCCACATGAAAATATAAGGAAGAGCTAAAATAAACAACTTTATCTCTCATCTCATGGAACTAGAAAAAGAATCAAAAATTCTGAAAGTCAGTAAAAGGAAAGAAATAAAAAATAGAGCACAAATAAATGAAATAAAAATCAAAAAGACATATCAAAGAAACCAAGAGCTTGTTCTTTGGGAAAAAAATACTAATAAACCTCTAACTAGGTTCACTAAGACAAAAAGGAAGGAAATTCAAATTTATAAGATCTGAAAAGAGGATACTGCAAAATCACAAAGATTATGAGATTACTCTGAACAAATTTATATGCAAACATTCAAAAACCTAGATGAGAGGGACAAATTCTTAGAAATATACAATTATCCTAGACTGAATAAGGAAGAAATAGAAAACCTGAATAAACCAATCACAGGCAAAGAAATTGAAACATTAATCAAAACTCTTCCAAAAGACAAATGTCCGAGAACAGAAGGTCTTATAATGTAGCTCTACCAAACCTTCAAAGACAAACACCTATCCTTCTCAAACTTAAAAATGATCGAGAAGGAAGGAATTCTTCCAAATTCATTTTATGAGGCCAACATTATACTGATATCAAAGACAAAGGCAACACAGAGAAAACTAAGGACCAATCACCTTAATGAACTCAGATGTTAAAATCTTCAATAAAATCAATGTAAACTGAATCCGACAATGTGTTAGAAGGATTACACATCATGATCAAGTGGAATTTATACCAGGAACACAAGAATAGTTCAACATCTAAAAATCAATGTAATCTACTACATCAGCAAAAAGGGAAGTAAAAACCTCATGGCCATATCAATAGGTGCCCAGAAACCATTTGGTAAGATTCATCACCCATGTATTGAAAACCCTTGAAATACTGGGAATAAATAAAACATACCTTAACATTATAAAAGCCATAGAGGACAAATCAACAGTACTATCATTACCAATAGTGGAAAAGTGAAAGCCTTTACATTAAAATCTGGTACAAGATTAAGAACGTCCACTTTTACCACTACTATCTGACAGAGCATTAGAATGCCAAGGTAGAGCAATTAGGCAGGAGAAAGCTATAAAAGAATACAAAGTGAAAAAGAAAAAATAGTCATCACTATTTTCAGATGATATGATAATATATAGATAGAACCCTAAATACTCCATGGAAAAACTAAAACAATAAGCCAATTCAACAAATGTCAAGCTACAAAATTAACAAAAAAAATCAGTTACTTTCCTATATGCAAACATTGAACTAGAAGATAGTAAGAAAGCCATGCCATAAATCATCTCATTCCTCCTGCCCCACCCCACCCCAAATTAAATACCTGGTAATAGACCTAACAAAGGAAATGAAGGCTGTATACAAAGAAAAATGTAAAGCATTATTAAAAGAACTAAAACCACAATGAAATGGAACAACAGTCCCTGTCCACCTGTCCATGGATTGGAAGGATTAACACTGTTGAAATGGCCATCCTACCCAAAGCAACTTATAGATTCAACACAATCCCAATGAAAATCTCAGTGACAATCTTCAAAGAAATAGAAGTACTGCTGAAATTCATATGAAAACTAAAAATACCCCCAAATAGCCAAAGATGTCAGTACTAAAAAGGGAGGAAACAGTGGTATTAAACTTCCAGCCCCAAATTATAATTAAAATAGTGTAGTACTGAGGGAGGGAGATTAAAAATAATCAAACAGCATACAGACACACAGACCAATGTAATACAACTGAGAACTTAGAAATAAAACCACACATTGACAGACAACTAATCTATAACAAATGAGTGAGTACATACCCTGGAAAAAGGAAAACCTTTACAATAAATGGTGGTGGGGAAACTGGACTGCCACATTAAAAAAAAAGAATTGTCCATTTCACACCACACATGAAAATCAACTCAAAATGGATAAACAACTTGAATGAATGACCTGAAGGCATAAAATACATGGGAGAAAACATAGGCAAAGTCTTCCTTGACATAAATTTCAGAAAAATTTTACAGATTCTTCTCCAAAAGCAAGGAAAACAAAGATGAATATAAACAACTGGGACGAAATCAAACTAAGAAGCCTCTGTACAGTGAATGAGATAGTCACCAAAATGAAGAATCATCCCACAGAACAGGAGAAAATATTTGCATACCATACATCTGACAAGGAGCTGATATCCAAGATCGACAAAGAGCTTATACAAGTCAACAAAAGAAAACAAACAACCCAATCAAAAATTGGGCAGAAAAGCTAAATAGGGACTTATCCAAAGAAGACGCATAAACGGACATCAGGCACATAAAAAAATGTTCATCATCGTTTATCATCAGGTAAATACAAAACTATGATGAGATAACACACCTGTGCAAATCGCCAATATAAAAAAAAAAATAAAATAACAAGTGCTGACAAGGATGTGGAGAAAAAAGGACCTTTATTACACTTGTTGGTAAAAATATAGACCAGCCACTATGAAAAGAAATGTGGAGATTCCTCAAAAGACAAAAAATTGCTGCCCTACAATCTAACAATTCCACTCCTTGGTGCCCAAACTAAGAATACAAGAACATTAATTTGAAAGGAAACCTGTACTCTTATAAACATAGGAGTATATAGTATCTTGATAGACAAGATATGGAAGCAACCCAAATGCCCCAAAACAGACAAGTAGATCAAAATGTAATATACACACAGTGGAATACCACTCAGTGATCAAAAATGATGAATTCATGCCATTTGCAGCAACATAGTTGGAGTTGGAAGGCATTATACTAAGTGAAATAAATCAGAAGAAAGATAAATACTAGATGATGTCACTTATCTATGGAATGCAGAGACCAAACAGAGTCAAACAAAGACAAACTTTAAAAGATAACCATGGCGTTGGGGGGGAGCACAACAGTCTGCAGCAGGCAATATATGCTTTGTTGGCGGAAGAGCTACAGAGACCACATTAAAGGGAGAAATCCTATATTGTCAAAATACTAAAAAGATGTAAAACAATGGTATTTCATTAATTAAAAAAAAGAAACCTCGCCATTTTGACAACATGTGCTAGGTGAAAGTCAGGAGAAAGACAAAAGAGCAAATGAATTCATCGGTTTGTGAAATATAAACAACAAAAAGCAAACAAAACCAAAACAGACCCTTAGACTCTGACAACAAAATGATTACCAGAGGGGGAAGCAAGGGAGAAGGATTTGGTGGAGGGAGCCCACTGACTGGTGATAACTGATAGTGACTGAATATTTGTGGAGGGTTGTAGTGAGACGCAGATGGTTGATAAACAAAGAAAATGTACTCCTGGAAATGATGCATGGCTGTCAATTAATGTTACCTCAATAAAAAGAAAGAAAAGGTACTTTAGAGAAAGAGTTTGTGAAGATCAGCAATGATTCTTCAAAAGCAGGACACACAGGCATGACTGTGGGTCTGATCCAGTCGAATAGGGCTCCTCACAACTCCAGTCAAGAACCCAACCTGAGTTTTCAGTCCTCTAAAGAACACTAGCTGCAGGGACACTGGGCACATAACAGATTCATGCATGTGTAGAAAGAATGGAGGGAGAGGTTTCAGACTTTCAAAATGGAACAAGCATATTTTTGTTAAGAAATTTAGATGCTGTGTCATGAGCCTATCACCGAAAGGGCCCAGAAGCCGACTCAGCATGAAAGTGCCTGAAGAAGGTATCACCTCTTAGGAATCAACCCACAGGAAAGTGTGATGGTACCTCTGGGGCACTGAAAACAGCTGCATAAAAATCATATACTATTCCAGTATGAGAATAAATAAGGATTTTAGAATAAATAAGGATTTAAGAATAAATAAGGAGAATAAGGATTTTCTCTCAGGCTACCTTTCCCCCAGAACTAAGAATCTACCATTTTTCATGCACCTTTGAAACTCTACAAATGCCTTTCAACAGATATTGCTTAGGCCCCAAATTCCAAGCTCATCAGTTCAGGCAGGATGTGTTTCAAAAATAAGTCATCATTCAAAAAGAATGTATTATTTTTCCTCTAGAAAAAGGAAATCCCCCCATTGAAAAAAAACATTAATTTTCATTTTCATAGAGTTGCTTTTACCCTTCCCCTGTAAAGCACAAGGAAATTACAACATTTTGTTCTGGAAAGTTATACCACTTAGTTATTGGTGTAGTGTTTGGCAGAAATATCTGTGCTTATCTTCCTAGTGCGGCCAACCATTATACTATATGTAGGTTACATACTATATGTGCAAC
Organism: Uropsilus gracilis; assembly: GCA_004024945.1. Taxonomy (NCBI): domain Eukaryota; kingdom Metazoa; phylum Chordata; class Mammalia; order Eulipotyphla; family Talpidae; genus Uropsilus; species Uropsilus gracilis. The sequence goes on from PVHY01001445.1 coordinate 67,290, forward strand.
CTTCTGAAATTCTATAAAGTTCATCATAATTAAAAACCTTTATTAAAGTAAAAGTTTTCAAAATCATCTCAATGAGTATTTAATAACGCAGAAGTATCCATTCAAGAAACTGAGCAGTTTCAAATTTCTCTATATATAGTAGTCAAAAAACCTCTTTTTAATTCATGTAATTTCAGAATTACTGAATAGTGCTACATTTTATATTAAATTAATAAATAAAAATTATTGTTACAACACCTCCCATGCTCAAATAGTTTACAACTTCTACCAAATCCAAATTTTGTCAATCCAATATTATGCCAGGCTGATAAACTGTCTTTCAGAGAACTGAAAAGGAATACATATTCCCAAACTCATTCAATGAGACAAGCTTTTCCTATTTTAATAAAGGATATCTATCCATATCACACAAAAAACATCAGATTTGATGGTTAGTGATAAATCCACTTCCTAAAAAAACCTTAGAAGTGAAATAGATGCCCACTATCACTACTTCCATTAAAAATGATACCAGAGAACTTAGAAGAATGTGACAAGAAAAATCAGTAAGAGTAATAAGATTTAAAAAGAAAGACACAGGCGATCATAATAGTAGATAATGTGATCACTGAAACAAAAAATCAAGGAAACTCACAAAGTATTCAATCTACTAAAATTGATCCAGTTTATATTTCATTAGCACATGAAAATCTATTAGAGGAAAAGATAAGAAGCTAACATTATGGAGTAGGGAAGGGCTTTTGTTGATATCACCTTCAAATTATAAAGAACTGAAGAGAAGGTAAATACTACATAGCTAAGCGAACTTGAGGAAAAAGGAGAGACACGGAGGTTACATTACCTGACTTTAAAATATACTTTCAGTCCGCAATAATTAAAACACTTACTCACAGAAATGGGTTGACATGTAGGTCAATGGAACAGAATCAAATACCCAAAAGTAAGTTCACACATAGATTGAAATGTTCGCACATTAAATCATGATAAAGGAGTCACAACCGAACAATGGGGAGTCTCTTTAAAAAATGATTCAGGAAGGTGACATATAAAAGAATGAAGTTGGATAACTCTCTAACTTCATGGACAAAAGATGTGGACTTTGAGCTTCCACCATTGCCAGAATCAATAAGCATCGTTCACTGTGCTATCCTATCTGTGTGAATATTGTGGCTTATGCAGAACATCTGTTTTCCCTCTACATGTCTGAAATTCAGCACATGCCAGGCACAGGGTGCCTTCCTGATCATTCCCTAATAAAAAAAACTTTGAGGACAGAGTTTCTCATAAGTTTTCATGGTAGACATTTCACACTTGTTGCCACAATTTGATGCTGGAAGAATTAAGTGTACTCTGCGTGACTCCACTAGGACAGGACTCTTTGAAGCTTGCACCTGGACTTCTCCCCATGTGCCTTTGCCCTATACTAACTTTATTTATATCCTTCTGCAATAATAAGTCTTTACTGTGTGTATGATCATATGCTGAGTCCTGGGAACCCCCCAGGGTATCACTGAATCATGAAGTAGTATGGCGATCCTCTCAACTTAATACTCAACCAAGATTTACATTCAAACCTCTTAAAATTCAATTACAATAATGAATACAAAAACAACAAACTATAAAATGGGGGTAAGAGGGAAATGGGCAAAGGAAATGAATAACCTATTTTCAGAAGAGAAAAATCCCATCCCAACAAAACCATAAAAGGATGCTTAATCTCACCAGAAACCAGGGAAAACAAATTTTAAAAAATGAAACATCCTTTTTATCCTTGTCTGGTTAACAAGATTTAGAGCCTGAAAATATAATGATGGCAAGATTTTAGATAAATCACTTTGAGAAGAATCCAGCAATATTTAGTAAAACTTAGAAACCACTGTAGAGTGAGTTATTCAGGCTTTTCCCCCCATTGCTTGTATGGCCAGCACCTGGGGTACTGTGCCCTCCTCCCTAGGTTTGCACCATCCAGCTGGTGTAAGTGCCAGTGGGCACACTGGGGCCTAGGAGTGAGGGGGTAAAAGGAGGCAGAGATAGAGCATGAGCACACACACTAGCATGAGAGACTGTCAAGAGAGGGCCCAGAGAAAGAGTTTAAAGATTCCTGGGGGCTTGGCAGACTCACCTGTCCTGGCCCTGCCCTGCCTGGTCTGTGTCATGCTAAAACCAATAAAGACCCTGCACAGATTGGTGAGCTGATGGTTGCACAGCAATGGTGTGACAAACAGGCCTGATGCTTACAACTGGCAATGAGGACTGGTTACCTTACACCATTTTCCCTTATGAGTCAGGAAACTACCTGAGCAAGACATTTGTGAAGTACTAGATGCACAAGTCTTGTACAAAATGTTTATTGTGCCATTTTTTTTTAACAATGAAAAGCTGGAAACAACCTCAGAGTCCATCAACACAGGAATGGCTAAGTAAATCATGGCAGTCATTAGAAACATACAGAGCGATAAAAATAAAATTGGTAGATAAATCTCAAAACTACCATCTAGCAAAATAAGTTCTCAAAGTCCATGCAGAATATGCTGCCATGGTGAATAGTTTGGAGACATACAGCAGTACACTTCACTATTACATAATACTCAAGTACAAAGTCATGTGGATAGCCCTGAAAGCATAGATGAAACTGATTTCAAATATCTCTTGGAAGAAAGAGAAAGGGGAAGAAGGAAGAGAGAAGCAGACAACAAAATGTTTTATTACACTAAAAAATGCATTTGAAACAAATAGGGTAACATGCTAAATTGGGGAATATATGTATCTTGATTTATTTTTTCCTGTAGATTTAAATACCTAAAAAAAAATTTAATTGACAGACAACTGAAGGATAATATTCAACACAGTTATAGAACCTTCTATCAGCTGGGAAAATTGAATTCTTCAGTTTTCTCAGTATGTCCAGTTTCTAGATATACCAGTTAAGTTATGTCCAAAATAAATATTGGTATTTTTCTAAACTGCTCTACACAAACTCCAAACAAAGTGACCCTCTCCTAGAGAAGATCTGTGTATTCAGTGTTTAGATTGTATGGGTCTTTAGCCACAATACAGAGAGCTGACATGCACTGTTTCTGGAAAGGAATCCCACTGGGTCATTAAAAATCATCTGGCTCCACTAAAGTTATAGATGCCCCCTTTCAGTCTTCTTTCTAATCCCTTGTCCTCCTGAGCTAAAACTAAGTCCCCTTCTTTGTTGAGGTTTTCTCTCTCTACAGTTACCTGCAGAAGTTTCTGTGTAGATACAGAATCTGCACAAAGGCTTCTTCAATAAGTAGAGAAAATAGAAGGTGCCAGATTTATTGACATTCAAAAAACTGGTCCCACTTGGGGTACAGACTGATTTGCACTTGATTTCCTTGATGTGTCATTTAGGTTTATTTCCACAGAAGGTACATAAGCAATATTGACAAATAACTCAAACAGAAGAAAGGAAATAAGCGAATACGTAAATCAAGTTCAGCTTAATCTACTGTGGGGGATAATCATGAGAGATTCTATGAGAGGTTTTAGCCATAAAAACAACAAGTGTTATCTAAGTCTCCATCCCTGCTGTGACACACACACGAGCATCAGTCTCATTGTGATGGCACTAACAAGTCTCATCACAGAGAAATATGCAAAAAAAAAAAAAAAGCATTTCTTCAACAGTTACTAAAAATGAGTGAATTTGGTAAGTAGCTTTCCCAAGTACAGGAAATATACTAACTTCAGTCTTTGGTCAAATATGTATCTTTTTTTTGAAAAACTTTTCTAAAATAGTCATGGAAACAAAGTGAAACTCCAGAGTGACCTGAGAAACCTAGATTATTCTGGAGTAGGAGGATCAATGCCTTTGATGACTGAGTGGCATTCTTACTGCTGGCTCTCAGCACGGGAAGCAGCCCCTAGAGAGGATCCTTCCCTGGCCGAGACAGCACTCCAAGTACCACTGCTGTCCCCAAGGTCCCAAGTAGGGCACAGTGTGTTCAGTTACTGGGAGGTATAAAACTATGTTACTGGCATTTTCATCACAAGGAGAAAAAGCCATGTATCTTAGCTGTAAGCTTTAGATTCACGCAGGATGTGCAGAGAATAATGAAGCCATTTGGATGTGCACAACAGTGTTTGCACTGCTGGTGGTGTGACTAATGAAGGAAACTTTTCCCTTGTCTTGCCACCCCTCAGCAAGACTGAGCATCGCAACCCAGGCTAATGCGGGCTCTTGTCAGAACCCTCCGCAAAAAGTTCAGAAAGGTACATGGAGAAAATGTTTCCGCAGTATGTGGTAATAAAATACATGATTCAACTAGAGGGTTCTCTCTCTGCTCCCCCAATCCCAGCACACTCCCACCCCTGTTTTGGGCACAGGTTTTTATTCACCATGGTATTCTTATTGATTCCACATTAAATTCAAACCCAAATGCCAGCCTGCTAGCACCCCTCCCCTCAGACCCCTGACCACTGACCATTACTCCCTCAAAGTCTGCCCCTTGTTTTCTCCCTTCCCCCTGCTGCCAGGGTAAGCAGCACCATGCCACTCCACCACCACATCCTATACATGCCCCCCACCCACCCCATCATCCGCTAATGCCCCCTCCTTCCTCTCTCCATTGAACTGTCCCACCTTAAAAACTCATTTATTTGATATCCCCCCCCAACCAATTACATTTTAAAATATTTACTAAAGTCCTATAAAGCATGGTGGCTGGCAGTATTACAAGAAAAAAAAAAAAAACAGAAAGAAAGTCATTTACGCTCTGGAGCAGCTGTATCTTTGCTTTGTGATTCCTCAGTGCCAGGGTTCTTTATCAGCATCAACACTGGGATCTACTGCTTCTTTTAAGTTGTCTGCGTTTTAGAGCTCTGCACCACCAAGTGTGCTTTTTCTTGCAGTACCTATTATTATACTGTCTCCAAAGAACCTTGCACATAGTCGTACACACAATGGAACGCCTTTGTGCTACAACCATAGAAAAGGTTTTTTATGGTGGTTTAAGATTCATGGTTTAATAACTTTTATAGCATGGATAACTATCAATCAAAGTGGATTCCTCTGTGACCATATGTGGGGGTGGAGGAGAAAATGGCAAGTTTCTGTCCACTTGTATACCCCTCCATTAGAATATATACCAGCCAGTCATGAGCAGGGTCCGGAGAACCGGGATGTTATCAGATGTTAGCCCTATTGTTGAAGATTGGAGGAAAATCCCAGAAATCATAGATACTCGACAGGGGGGAGTCAGGGAGAGTGAAGGAAGTGAACAGGACAGTGGTTACTACCAACACATGAGGTGATGTTTCAACAACTGTGTCCATACATATTCATATCAGCTAATGAGCAGACATGCTGTAGGTGCTATTGAGGAAGAAGGTGATGAGGACAAATGGATCATTTATCCCTGGAAGAATTAATGATTCTGAAGAAAAGAGTCTTGAGTCAGATGGCATCTGAGTAGCCTGGGCTAATGTTTAAGAAGGAGAACATTGCTGGGAGGGGTGCTTTGATCTGAAGAACAAAAATTTCAAAGTTATAATGTAAATCTTGGTCCTTCCCAGAACTGATCCAGAAACTATACAGTTACTCTGAAATCTTTCAAAGGTCTGCAGTGTGTAGTGTGGACTGAGCTATGTATTAAGAGTTTCTTAAACCCCAACTTTTCTTAAGAACCAATAACAGAGATGACAGTAACACATATGACAGGGCATCAGAGTGGAGTCAGCATTGCCTCATTGGGACAGGGTAACATCAGGCCTGGTCCTTCCAGCGCATCCCAACTTGGGACACAACAGCAGTAGGTTCAATCCAAGACTGCAGAGTGGCTACGTGGCAAATCAGGGACATGCACGATGATGGACAAATGGAGGAGGCAGTGGGCAAAAAGGCCAGAGAACTGAGATAGCTCTCTGGACAGCTCAGACTTCTGAGACCTTCAGCGGCACCATGTAGATCTCACCTACTACACAGCCACCTCCCTCCATCACAAATTCATTTTTATTATTGTTCATCACCCCATTATTCCTTCCCCCCCCAAACAAGTGTGGAATTCTACACTTTACTGATATAAAAAGAGCAAAAGAGCTTGGTCCTAAAGTGACAGGTAACTCTGGAGAGTTAGAATTTCTGGATTATAAGATGAATTAGGTGATGTTGTTTCAGCATCTACCTTTGAACCAAGTAGTGGGAGAACTGGGGAGAATAGAAGGGATCTCTAGTAGTAATATCAGAAATACTAGAACAACCCAAGCACTAGAACACTTAAGACAACTAAGAGAAGACAGGTTAGAGAAGACAGGTGTTATACTGGAAGTCAGAGGAGGACTCTCTTGTCAAGCCCATGCCCTTTCACTCTTTGTGCCTCCTCCCTTTATGACTCAAGGAAATACAACAGAATGGGTCTGAACTAGGCCAACAGTAGGCAGCAAAACTCCTTCCCAAGGCTGAAGTCGATGGAGCTATTTCCATAGTCACAGAACTTTGAAAGCAGAAACGTTTATCTTCCCATGGATTATACCAATTCTGCTACAGTAGCAGATAGCATGATGCTATTCAAGATGCTATTTCATTTTTTTCTAAAAGAGACTCTAAAATACCTTGGATTATCTTTCTCAGAGCAATGAAACAAAAAGACTTATAGAAGAAAATGTAAAATACTTTGGAAATTATTTCTCTGGTAAGACCATCAAAATGCATAAATAAACCATATGGGGAATAAGTTTGACTCTCATCTCCCTTACTCCTCCCTCTCTCTTCTTCCCTCCATCAATAGAGCAAGAGAAGCTTCCATGCAGGTGAAAAAGAAGACATACAAGAATGCCCAAAGCAGTATAACAGGCAAAAGAGAAAGGAAAGCCATATGTCTTCACAGTAAAAGACTATATAGCAGCCAATTCTACGCAGCTGTTAACCTGTAAGTCTCAAAAACCAAATAGTAAGTAGAAAAGCAAATTTCAGAATGTCATGTATAATATAACATTTATTTACAATTTTAATGACTCAAGGATTATATATAAATACTATATTACATATGTTAACATGTTTATATTTTTTATATAAATAGGTAGCTAGAATATGAACACCATACATAGAGACAGTAAAAACAAGTTATTTGAGAAGTTTTTAAGTAAGGTGGAGCCCAAAGCAAATACAGCAGTCTAAAGATTTAACAAAGCTGGCGATGAACATTCAATATGTTATTTTCTGTTATCATCTATATGTTTGAAATACTTATAAACAGCCATGAACTCCAAGATGGTATTTTAATTCTAACATTTTCCACCTTTATTTCCTGGTCAAGAAAAGGCATTGAAGCCAGAGGAAAGGGCATGATAAAAAAGCACAGAAGTTCAAGAACACATGGGAAGTTCAAGGAAGAACAATTTGCAAATCTCAAGCACCTGGAGAAGAGGCTGGCAAGTCAGGAATGAGCCTTCCAGGACACCTGAGAAATGTGATCTGAACTCGTGCCTTGGGCAAAGGGGAGCCACCAAGGCTGACTCACCCTGTGAGTGTCCCTCAGACAGTGGCTTTTGCTACTATTGCCTCTGTGAGCATCTTTCACAGAAAGAGAAGAGCAGCAGTGGCTCCAGTTAATGGCTGCTGTGCCCCTGGACCTATGGAGTTTCCCAGGACTGAGAGAAAGACACAGGGCACTTCACCGTCTCCTAAGGCCATTGGGTAAAAGGAGGGCTGGCTCCAGCTTTCATTAAGGCCCTGGACAGTGACTTTATCGGGGACCAGGATCTGCTTGAGGGGCCTGGGATGCTGCCACCTCTACTTCCCCCAGTCCCTCTGAGCACAACAGGGGCAGCCGGCCCCATTTTCTGTCATACTTTTCCTGCTTACGACCCAACAGCCAGGGGAGATGGAAGGAGGACCAGCACAGACTGCAGAGCGGGCCCATAGGCTTCTTTTGACCTGTGGCTGCTTCTCACCTGGGATCCTGCAGGCGTTGTTGTCATCCTAGTGTCCTTCCCAGATCTAGTCACCATCTCCTTTCTCCTCTTTGGCTATGACACTCTGAAACCCTTCAGAACCACAAGGAAATACTGATCTAACTGGTAATTAGGGAAGCCATTTCTCTCTACTGATTGCTATTTTCCTGAAAGGAGAGTTCCAGCACCAGAAAGATCGACTTGAAGAAGTTCAGTGATATTTTGTTGCCCAGTCTGGTTATCCTGTGAGACCCAAGGACAGGCAGAGCTAGGACCCACAGAAATGAGTTTAGGACAGATACCTGGGCTGGACCAGATTCCACCATTCCATCTGAGCACAAAAGAAGCAAGTTTTTCTTCTGGCTCTGAGTCACTCACAGTCACTCCCAGTCAGTGGCTGACCCATCTCCATCTCCCTGACCCTCCATCTTTCCTAGGGAAATCCCAGAGAACTTTCTGGCTTCCTCCTATGGTGTCTGCCTCCTCTAGCTTTTCTAAATGCACTACTAATTTCCATATCCACACCCTTTCTGCTAGAACTTACCTCACTCAAACTGCCCTCCCTGCTTTGCTTCTTGTTCCCTTCTTCCTGACACTCATCTTTCAATTACAATAAACCTTTCTATGTTTTGGAAATTTTCCCCTAGAAAGGAAAAAACAAAACTACAAATACAAGAATAGGAGAAGAATAGTGTTTCTCCACAGTAATTTTATGCACACATATTATACTTCATTATAAACATGTACAAATGTGGGATTTCAAAATTCCTGAGTTTATTAAACAGGATATTAATTCTATAAACCATAAATTATAATTTTGGGTATTTCCATACTAGGCAGTAAGGGACAATGTTGCCACCCATCTCCACACATTACAATGATGACACCCTGTCTTCTCCTTCCCCCGAGAAATAAAAAGTAAAGAAAAGGTAGTCATGGGAGCTGTGAAAGTAGACTCAGGAAGTCACCAGGCCTCAGAATAATTCTTAGGTATTGAGGAGGAGGATTGTGTGGTTTTCATGGTAAGTGGTTCTTTGTGTGGCAAATAAAAATATCATCAGGAAGGGCAAACTTTGGACTGGAGAAGCCTAAAACAGTCAAATCATTATGCTAACCATAAGCCTAACAAACTGACAAAAGTTGATTCTAGTCACCCACAGGGTGGCATTTCCTAAGTTTTTATTATTTTCTAATGAATCACTAAAATGTAGCTCTTCTGGAAAGTGAATCAGTTCATTTTATTAGCTCATACTCTTGTTTTTATTGGCCTCGTGTCGACTGGTGTTTTTTGCTATGTGCAAAACCATTATTTTCCGTGGGATTTCAGTTAAACATCTGCACGGATGAAAGAACAGGGACTCATTCTCAGTGGGAACAACACAACTGCAGCAGGGAGTACTGCGTCTCCTCCTGCCCCACCTCCACTTCTCTCTCAGGGCATGTGCTTCCCTGTCACATAGGCCTGAGATCAGGACAGTAAAATCAGTGAACTGGGAGGCAGACAGAGATGAGGCAGAGAACATATTTAAGAACAAACTTTGAGAAAAGAAGTCTTATCTCCATATTAAGGGCTGCTCAAAGTTTCTGTAGCTTACTGATATTTAGAAATAAACAGAGAATTAAGAGAAAGTATTTAAAAACTTTTGCAGCCACTGAATGCTCTTATAACTGTCATTTTTTCATTATTAAAAGGGGGTTTATATGGTATTTACTTTTTTATTTCATTCTTCTAGCAATTCAGTTTTATTTACAAATGCATTGATATGCAACATCTTGGAAAATTTTAAAAACTGGTCCTTCACATCATAAATGGTTTGAAAAGCATTGCTCTCTATGACTTTTAATATTCAAAAAGGCAAATATTTTGTGACTTTCAAAGAAGCATTTTCCTCTTTGCATAGAAATTTGCAGATTCCCTAGAAAGCAGAGTACTCTGTTCAAAAGACAGATCTGCCAGCAAAGAAGGAGGGAAATGTGTTTGTTTCCAATAAGTTAAAAGGAGTAAACTGGAAATCCCATGAAGGCATTTTTGTCATGTTGTTTACAGGTCCCTGGGCTCCAACTTCAGCATCACAATCCACCAGGGCACGGTTTCCGGAAGGCAGAGTAGGCTTCACACCACCAAGAGATCACTGGCACCATTACCCACCCAAGGACCCCTGGAAGCTGGAGAAGCACTTTCCCATTATGAAAACTCCATCCAGATGGCCTCTGGAAGCCAATGGCATCTTAAAATTGGTGGCAGGAGAGCAGATTAGCTAAGAGAAGCAGGAGTGAATCATCTGTCCATAAAGAAGGGAGGTGAAACACCCACATCTGCTACAAGCCTAGTCAAGGATGGACTTCTGAGGAACATGCTATGAGATGGGCCTAGAGGTCACACAGGTCTTGGTCCAAGTCCTGGTGTTGACAAAGGACACACCACTAGGGATAACAGCATTGAGAGGGGGTGGGGTGGGGAAAATTAGAAAGAAGGAGGGAGGAAGAGGAAGGAAGTCGATCATTACCTAGCCACCTGTGTTCCTTAAGCTATCACAGTCTGCATTTCAGAGTGATTCTGTTGCTTTGTGAACATTTGGTGTCATGTACTAACCAGAGACACCAGCCCAGCTCTAGCTAAGTGATACGGGGCAAGTCACCACTCTGCACCTCTCTACGCCCCCACTCCCCCACCCTCCCACCCCCACCCCCGTTGCAAATTGAAGTGTTGACAACAGAACATTTTTTGGCTATATAATGAAATACTACTCTTTCAATTTGTAACAAGGATGGAGCTGGAGGGGATTGTTAATAAATGCAAAGGAGAAAGCCTGATACTGATGGATTTTGCTCATAAGTGGAACACAGTGAAACAAAACAAAGGAACAAACTAAACCAAACAAACCTTGTAAGTCTGACTACAGAAATGGAACTACCGGAAGGGGAGAGTGGGCAGTGGGGAACAAAGAGGGGAGAGGACTCAATGGACTAGGTAGAAGACTATGTTTTATGGTGGGCAATGCAGTAACAAACATTTGTGGAATTGTGAACCACATTCCTAAATCAGCGCAGGGTTGTAAACCAGTATTACCTCCATTTTCAAAAGCCACAATTTTTAAAACAAGTGAAGTGTGGGTGCTACGTGACCTCATAATTTATTCAAGCAACACACAGCTGCCACGTGCCATGTGCTCTGAGCAAAACAGACAGGACCCTTGCCCTGGGGAGTCACAACCAAGCAGACTCCTTTGCTATCTGTCATCCTGAGCCCCTGTATCACCTGCTTTTATTTATTATACCCTTTGACGTTCTGAGATTACTTTCTTAATAAAAATAAGAAATGACAAGGTAAAATTAAGGCATCTACATATCTACATGTATATTACTCACAGTTTTTAAGAAAAGTCACTATACCAATTATAATTTATAAAACAAAGAGCATTCAGTTGACATTATAAATTTAGAAAGGAATTCATTCCCACCTTCCTTCAAATCTTTCAGCTTACATATTAGCAATGATAATATTTACTGAGCACCAGCTATGTCCCAAGCACTGTGCTAAGCTATTTCAAATGCGATATCCTTTAATTTTCACAACAAGCTTCTGATGCAGGTGACATTTCATTCTCTGTTGACAGTTAAGAAAGTTGAGGCTGAATGAGATAAGGAGTAATTTGCCCAACAACCCACAGCTGGTAAATGACAGCGCCAAGATATGAAATCAGCATTTACATGCTTAACTTTCTTACCTACATATAACTTGTCCATCAAAATAGAAACCATACAATGTACATGAGCAGCTTACACAGGTAGTAGCATTTGGAAAGACCATAAGCATTTTCTTACTCTGACTTTTTAAAAATCACCCCATCAACAAACCCTTGCCTTAAAATCATACACATGGTTCCCACCCTTATCAGCAGAATGACTACCTGAGACTATTGTCCCATCATTGTCTTTATTTAAAACACCACCCTACAAAGTCATTTAATACTCTGAATTTTTCCTCTCTATCCCAACCCAGCAAATTAAAAAGCAAGTCATATTTGTTTGAATGACAAAGGGCCTAACTGTAGTCTTTAAAATATAACAAAATATGACTAATGATCTAATTTACAAACTATCTAGCTCTACACTTGTTCTCCTGAACACACCAGCTCTGGAAACTAGGGAAGCAGCACCAGCCTGGTTCACAGCTAGTGTTAGAGAAGGGGAGAGACCAGAACAGAGTGTCTGAGACCGCTTCTGGCTACCAAACCAGACAGGGGCATGCTGAAGCTGAGCTCTTCAGAAAGACTATGCCATCTGAAGGGCAGGGAGGTCAAGGGGACCGCCTGTGGAGCTGGCTTCAGTGCCACAGATAAATTGACATAAGGGGCCCACCAAGGCTGGGTAAAAGTAGAGTGTTTTAATATAGCAGGTTTTTAATTCTCAGAAACAAGAACTAGCAGGCTGGTGCTGCAAGGTTTGGAAAGGGGCTACCCTGCTGAGTCTAAAGCTTTCAGTCAAACCCAGGGAATTCACAGATGAATATATCAGAGCCCTTCTCCTCACTTTCCCTCTGCATTATTAGCCCCCAGGGAAGAAGACATTCAACCTGCAACCAGAGGTGCCAAAGCACTGGGTTTTCCCCAACCAGGGCCTGCCTACGTTTGGCCCAGACGACACTATCTCACCACCAACTTTGAGTAACAACATACTAAAGAATGTGGACAAGGAAATCCACTTTATCCTTTTTATTTTATTATTATTATTATTATTTTGCACAATGACTTGCCATACCTAAAATTTGAAGTCAACAGCACACCAGGATTTTTCTACAGAATATTTTATGATCACTGCAAAGTCAGCTACAACTTAAAAGTAACACATTTGCAAGGAAAACTGTACAAAATTCTTCTAGACTCTGAAAACCTCTTAGAGAATGAGAATTGGTCCTAGTCACTTTGTTATGCCCACTTCCAAAAATGGTGTTTGACATTTACTAATGATAAACAAATGCTTACTGTAATCCCATTAGTTTTCACAAATTGAAGATGTTAAGTAATCAAACCACAGATCCTACAAGTAGAATAGGGATAGCAAATATATTTCAAATTATAAACAAATACAGATTGATGATGGCTGCCTGGTATGCTATGCTGACTAGAATTTTGATTCTTGAAAATGAAAACCATAGCTAATATCAATTATTAATGTCCAACATCCAACATGACTTGGGAGAAAAGGAGTTTTCACTGTTTTCAAACTCTTGATAGCAAAAGAGATAGTATCTTCTTTTCTCCATAATATAAATTTAATTATAATTAAGGAGTACTAGTTCCTCAATACCATAAAACATTTCTGATGTTTGTAAAATTCACGACTTAAATGTCCTTTGGTGCCTCCACTAGATAAAATTTAATAAACTCAAAATTTCTACTTCTCTTCCAAGAAAATTTGTCTTTTTACACTATCCTGTTTTAGGCATTTTCAAATTGCCACTGATGACTTCCACTTTTTTCTTTCTCCTGCTTCACACATTTGCCATCAAGAACCCTCTTGAGAGATTGTGGATTTGGTGAAAACTTGCTAAATGGCTCCATCATTTTATTATTTAAACATTCTCACTAAGAATCTTATCCAATTAATCTGGGAAAAGTTCAAAGTACCTTTGCAATTTATTTTGTCCAAATCAAGTTATTTGGCCACATTTCTCCAGGTTGGATGATGCCAATCTTCTATTTCATTCCTCAGGAAACAGTTCTAGTACAGAATTCCCTCAGTGCTTGTATGATTAAAACTATTTTTCGATAACCTTAGTACCTAAAAGAAAGATTGGAGGGATATAAAATTTGAGAATCCCATTATCCTTAAATTTCTTGAAAATATTATCCCATTGCTTTGCATGCAGAAGTAGAAAAGTCTGATGCAATTAAATTCTTCCCTTTCATTGTCTATTTTTTGACTCTATTGTTATCTGATAAACCAGATGTCTGTTTCACTTACTTCCTCTTTCTTTATCATCTTTAACCTCTAAGTTTATCAGAAATATGTCCAGAAGTTAAGCATTTTGAGTAAATTTCCCCAAACACATGTACAAAATTTCAATATGTATATTCTCATTTCTTTGTTTGTAAAAGACTATGATTTTGAAAGTAGGTTTTATTCCATCTATGTCTTCAATTAATCATAGTTGTGTATATTTGTTCTATGTTCTATAAATGATTTTTTTCTGCTATATCTTTCATTTCTTTTTGGCCTTGACTGGTTTTGCTCTACTTTTAATATCCCTAACTACATTTTCAGTATAATCTGAATGGACATCTTGTAACTTTGACTTCATTTTTGAGATGATTTTGGCAGTTCTTAAGCCCTTTATTGTATGTCATAATCTCAAGTTACATCTTCCAATTTTGTTTGTTTCAATTCTGAGACTTTGAAAATTTCTGGTAAGAGGTTCATATATATATATATATATATATATATATATTCTGGTAAGAGGTTCATATATATATATGAATATATGAATATATATATCCTTCATATATATATATGAATATATGAATATATATATGAATATATATATGAAATATATATATGAAATATATATATGAAAATATATATGAATATATATATGAATATATATATATGAAGGAATATATATATGAACCTCTTACCAGAATATATATATATATATATATATATATATATATATTCCTTCAAATGACAATTCCATGATATTTTCAATCAGGTAGAGGCAGTGTCAATTTTTATTTGTTATTTGTTTTGTGGTTGTTTTAAAGGGTATATTCTTCTTTCTACTGAAAAGTCTTTATTCTTTTTCTTTGTTTTCTTTCCAGAGTGAATTTTTACAGCACTTATTTCCCATTATCCATTCATTCTTAAGTAACATGAATTTTCTAAATCCTTTGTGTAGCAGCTTGCCAACTTAATTATTTGAAGAGTATCTTCTATTGTTACAGCAAATTACAATATTTTAACAATGGCATTTTTTTTTTTGGTGGGAGTGGAGGAACTAGCTGTTTATTTTTAAGTTTACTTCCCCACTTACATGTAACTAAGTTTACAGTATTGTCTATTCCCTAGTTATATTTTAGGTGTATGTTATGAGGACTTTCATTTCTTCTCTTTGTTGATCTTTATACAGACCAAAGGAGAATGAATAATCTGGAAAATAATGGAAATTCAAATCTATATTAACACCTTGATTACTAAGTAATCACTTTAACACTTTCAATAGTCACAACACTCATCACTTACAATGATGAGGCTTAAAAATGTTAGTGAAATGTACACACACAAATATACATCAGATTGATGAACAAAAGGATGGTGAAGACCAATGTGATTGTGCACCATCAGTGAACAGACTGAATGTTGTCCAAGTGTTATAGATATGTTCTTACCTATGAGAGTTCACAAGTTGAATGTTAAGAAGTAGTGGACTCCTTATCATCAGGGGCTGTGAACTATAACAGCCCTTCTTCAGGAATTACTTGAGAGTGGCTCTGCTTATCTCCCTCCAGGCAAAGAGTATCCTTTCAAATATCATCTGGATGAAAGATTTGCAACTTTCCTAAAATACAGTTGGAATTTGACAGTATATCCTGTCAGATAAGTACAGGTAAAATAAGTTCCTATAGCTGGAATATAACCTGATTTTCTCTTGTTAAAGCCTTCAGGATATTATTAAGAGGCAGTATCCTGTAATGGTTGGAGAATAAATTCAGAATAAAAAAAAACTTAGGTTTCATGTTCTACCACTACTAGGTATTTGACCTCCATGGGTAAAGCATCTTCACTAAGATAAAGTACTAGTACCTCCTAAGCTTATTGTGAAGATTAAATGAGATATTAGGTGTAAATCATTAAGCACTATTTTCTATACACAGCAAGCATTCAACAAGTGTGGATGCTTTATTGCTATCATTAATAATATTTTTATTATTTCCTCTGGTCCTAATTATAACTAGAAGAAACTTTATAATTAAAAAAGGATTTCAACTTACATTTCCCTGAAAAATTATGATGAACATTTTTTCATATGTCTGTTGGTCACCTATATGTCTTCTTTGGAGAAAGGCCTATGTTTCACTTCTGCCCATTTTTTTATTGGGCTGTTTTCTTTTTCTTTAGTTATATAAGTGCTTTGTTGATTTTTTACATTAATCCTTATCAGATGCATGGTGTGAAAATATTTTCTCCTATTCAGTAGTGTCCTTTGTTTGGCCACTGTCTCTTAGTGGCACAGCTTTTTATGTTTGATATGATCCCAGTTGTTTATATTCTCCTTTGTTTTCCTTGCACTAGTGATGAGTCTGCAAAGATTCATTTTATTTCTGGGCTCTTAATTCTATTCCATTGGTCTGTATGTCTGTTTTGTCCCAATATGACACTGTTTTAATTATGGTGAATTTATAATATAGTTTGAAGTCCAGAAGTGTGATGCCTCTTTTTTCTCCAAAGGAGAGCTTTGGTTATTTATAGGTTTTGTGTTTTGTTTTGTCTGTTTGTTTGTTTGTTTTGTGGTTCCATATGAATTTCAGCAATCTTTGTTCTCTTTTTTTTGAAGAATCTCATTGGGGTTTTAATTGGAATTACACTGAATCTATAAATTGCTTTGGGTAGGATGATCATTTTGATATATAATTAGGATGTCTTCCTGAAGTTCCAATTTGCTATAGACTCTGTGTTATGAGTGGCAGGTGCACTTTAGATGATCCCAACAATACTTGTGACATTTGATGGCAAGTGTAAGAAATTTCTGTCATTATTTCATACTTAAATACAGCCAGAGTTCTGGCAGAGAAATTAAAAAAAAAATAGAAGACAATTTTGAAAAATAGTCCAAATATAACAATTTCTGCTACAATTAGTGACTCAAGAAACAATAGGTCTAAATTTTTCCAATGTCTTCTCAAGTCATGCATTTTAAATTGCCCACAGTGGAGCAAAACATAGAGCAAGATGAGAGGGTAGTATCTTTACTCACATGGAAGGCAAGCGGCACATGGCCATCATCAAATCCTCTGCGAGAAGACTGAGAAGGAAGGAAGTGGTAATGAGCAAGATGAGAATGAAGACCAGAGCTTGAGGCCTGGATGCAAAGATGCAACTTGGCTGATGCTGTGTGCAGTCATGTGGAAGGTTCAGTTGACTTTAGTAACATTACAGAGTTTTCTGAAGTCTTGAAGTCCTCTGACTGTGGAATGAAAGGATTTTCTTTTCTTCCCCTTTACCGTACAGGTAAGCAAATGTTGACATCCCACCACAGGACAGCCTCCCTTTTTTTTCTGACGTGTCTATGGGTCAGCTCAACCAGAAATGCCAGTTCCTCAGCAATTGGATCTAGGTAATTATGCCACCTGGTACTGAAAAGGCCATTTCACAGAGCTGAATGTCTGCTAAAGGAAAGCAGAAATAGGTACTTAAGTTACCTATTGGGTAGAGGCCAAGTACTGTGCACTTTCTTGTGGCAAATGAGAACCTTAAACCCTGAATGAGAACTATGATAATTGTGCTCACTGTGGGACTCAGCAATCCCCTTTTCTTTCCATGACTTCCAGAGAGATGCACTCCCAATGAAGACAGGTTGAGGGCTTTGCTTCCCAGGCAAGGGTGGCTATAAGAGAAACTTGTCCCCTTGTCACCAGGAAGACCCTGCTTTCTGTCTTCTTTGGTACAGAAAATGTGCAGCTGGCTTTCTGCAATCTGAGAAGATAAACTAATCTGCAGGCTCTAAACTCATGTCCCATTTTCAGTTTCATTTCTTTCATTGTTAGGCGATTTTAGGAAGACAGCTGTCACTGTTAGACAAAAGCTGGATTCCAGAGTTTTGCCATTTTACCCAAAATTCCTACATGTAATAAGGACCCTGAGTTCAGTGCTATTGTTTCCCATGTGGGACTTCTAGGATTGTTGGTCAGATTTGGTGAGAGAATGGGTGAAAATCATTAGGCATGATTTTCTGCAAATAGTAAGCACTTACTGATATTGAGACCACTTGCCCTATTTTTTTTTAACATAACATGTTAAGTGAAAAAAAATTTTGCAAAGTGCCTGTTCCTTTAATCTTGAACCTCTTGTGCATGTGAAGGAAAACTAGACCATATGGTTTAAATTTCACTCACAAATATATCAGCATAAGGTTTGTTCAGCTGTTTCATTTTTTATGGGTCTCTTTACCCCAACTTCTAACACAATACAAATAAGTAATAATAACAACAGCAAAAGCTAGTTGTATCTTGCTAAAGGTTAATAAACTCAGATTTAAATCCTTCTATCACCAATGGACTGGGAGAGAGGAGTGCTTCTATAGTTTGAGCTTGTCTCAGGCTCAAACACCTGCATGGGACTTAGAAACAAGGGGAGAAACACCATGGTGAGGAAAGCTAGGTTTTAGAAAGGGGAAAGAAGTTCAACAGAAAAGTCAAGTTGTTGTGATTCCCGATAGGAATTATTAAATGGAGAGACAACAGGTCCGTTTTTCCTCTCTGATGCAGCCACTGTAAGTGGCAGAGGCAAGTCATCTCCATTATCCCTCACACAAACGATCATAGCTTGTTCTCTGGAGCCTCAAAACACTTATATACACAGAGGTTGTACCAGGAAATACAAGCAGGGTCATGCTGAAACCTCAGATATTATGAGACATGGTTTTCTATTGGGAAGAGACTGCCCACCTCTCACCCCTGCCCTATGCCTTACCTTGCTTTATAAAGTGGTGCAATAAGACCTTTCTAGCTATGTGGTCCTCCCCACTCCATTTGTCTGCCTCCCCCAACCAAGGTGCTGTCATCTCCAGCCCTGCACTCATCATTTTCTTGGTTTACTTTTTATAAGCCCATCCTGAAACACTGTACATTGTAGATAGCAGTTGTTCACCCTCCTGATCACACATGGCTGACTGGTAACTGCCTTTGCCGCTGCCCCAAGAGAATACCTTACAACATTTCACTAGCCAGAGAAAAAAATCAAATTTTAAAATTCAACATAGCTTCTACTGAATGCATTATCTTTTCCAAACCACCATGAAGTCAAAAAATCTTAAACCAAACGAGTAGTTCTGGACCATCTACCTAGCACTATTTGAATTCTGAAATTGTGTGTGCATAAGATCTGCTGTTTTAACCTTATTAAAAAACATATATACTCATATATATTGTGGAGGGGATGTATAATGGTAAGTTATTTAAGAAAAACATCTGGAAGTTTTTTGCAAACTAAATATATACACTCCACATATGAGTAGTACAATTTCTACAATGTACAGTGTTTCAGGATGGGCTTATAAAAAGTAAACCAAGAAAGTGATGAGTGCAGGGCTGGAGATGACAGGCACCTTGGTTGGGGGAGGCAGACAAATGAAGTGGGGAAGACCACATATCTAGAAAGGTCTTAATGCACCACTTTATAAAGCAAGGTAAGGCATAGGGCAGGGGTGAGAGGTGGGCAGTCTCTTCCCAATAGAAAACCACGTCTCGTAATATCTGAGGTTTCAGCATGACCCTGCTTGTATTTCATGGTACAACCTCTGTGTATATAAGTGTTTTGAGGCTCCAGGCTAGGTATTTATCCCAGAGAAATAAAGACATGTTCACAAAAAGATTTGTACAAGAATGCACATAATAGGTTTATTCATTATAGCCAAAATCCGGAATCAGTCAGCTGTCTCAATAGGACAATAAACAACCTGCGATGTATTCATACAATGGAATACAACTCACAGTAAAAAGGAATAAACTACCACATTCACAATAGGATGGATACATCTTAAATGCATTCTGAAAGTCAGAGTGCTCAAAGTTTCTGGTCTCAGGACTGTTTTATACCCTAAAGTTTTAAGAACACTAAAAACTTTTTGTCTGTATTTTAACTAATAGAAATTTAATTTAAAAATTAAAAAAAGTATTTTTACAAATTATGTTTATTGTATATGCTTCTGGGTGTATTTTCACACCTCTATAAATGTGTGTAGTAACATTCACATAACACTCAGTTCTACTAATCCCAACTATGATCCATTAGGCCCACTTCCCCCTTTGGTCCCACCTCTACACTCTCCCCTTTGTTAGCTTTAGTTCTACAATCATATTTCAAAGGTTTGCTTGAAATCATTTAAAATGATACAATGAACTTATTACAAGTTAATGTATTTCCGAGGGAAAAAAACTCACATTTTTCTTAAGCCAAGAAAAATAGAATAAGAATGGTTTTTCTTTTTACATTTTTTGCAAATGTACTTAATGTTTCAACTTAATAAAATATAGGTCAGGACTTATATTTATTTCTGATTCTATTTGCTATAATAAGTTTTTGTGGTGAGAAATATATGGAAAAAAATTTCAGCCTCACAAAGATGTCTAGTTGGAAAAAGGAGGAGCATTTTAATATCCTTTTCAGATCATTATGGTTATTCATTTGCAAACCTTATGAGTGGTCATTTCTTAAAGGTAAGTTGCAATGTGGAACCTAAAATACCTCAATAAAGGTTTCTAATTCTGTTATATGACAATTCATTGGTCTACTTACACTTGGAATGGACCTTTTACTCATGTAGGATTCTATAATAGCATACATAAATCATTTGAAAAAGAATACTCACTGAGTTAGGCAGAACTTGAAAGTGTTGGTGCATGTTATTATACAATATTTTTAAAACCACATTTGTTAAGTAGAAAACCAAAATTGTCTCTAACTCATGAGAAAAGCTTGATAGCTCTGAGAAGCTAGCAGGATCCATGACAAAAACAAGCTTCCAAAATTCTAATTTTCATATAAAAGTTCAAGTTGTATTAATAGTAACAAGTACCATTAGCTATTTCCTTTGAAGTGACAGTTTCCCTCTATCTAAATAGACTCATGTCTAAATAACCAGTTTTTCACTTGTTCTATCAGGTAAAAATAATGTCCCATGGGGGAAAAAAGTGCTAGTTGAGACTCAACTCCAACAATGGCATGTACTTTCCTGGAGACAATCACGGACCCAGAGTTTATACAGACCCATGAAACAGAGCATTAAAAGAACATTCAGGAACCAAGATTTAATGTAACTAATCATTTTTATAGTTTCATTAAGGACATTCTTTAATAATCATGGTTTCTTTTCCCTGTAAGTTCAAGGTGAAGAGCACAATGCCTATATGTAGATTGGTTTGGTGCACAGTTGGTAACCCTGCCTCGCTTTATGTCCAGACACCAGCAGTAATACCTGAGCTTTATTGCTTTTGTAATCATGTAAATGCCAACACAGTGTAAAGGATGAATACAAGTCTCAGTATTTTTATGAAAATACTTGTGTCATCCAGGATGCCTTTACTCCTTAGTTTTGGCTACTCCCAGAGATCTACAGAACATAGTTTGAGGAGTGTTCTGCTACCTACCTGAAAGAAGTCTCACACAGAAGTGTGTACATTGTATGATTCTGTTTATATGAAATTCTAGAATCCCATTTATATGAAATACTAGAACAGAAAAAAGTAACCTATAAAGGATAAAACTGTAACATTGGCTGCTTTGGTGGAAGTTGGGGAACAAGAGGCTTGACTGCGGAAGGGTTAGGAAAGGTCTTGCTTAAGTATTTAGGAAGAATAGTACTGATATCACTAACTTTCTCTGAAATTATTCAAAATAAGATAAATCAAAGCAGGATCACAGCCACAGCACTATTGAAATCTGGGGTCAGGTAACTCTCCAGGGCTGTTTTGCAAACAGGTAGGATCTGAGCAGCATGCTGGGCCTCTACCCACATACCAGTTAACACTCCTTCTCTACCTGTAACAATAAAATGTCTTGACACATTGCCAAATGTTCCCTATGGGAGTAAAATAAAAAATCACCTCCAGTTAAAAACAACAGGATTACACATATGAGGGCTGGATCTCCGGTAAAGAACTATCTGTGATAAAGCAAAAATAAGTAAAGGGCAAAAAAAGTAAGTAAAATATTAATGGAAAATGGGGATGGCAAGAGCACAGGTATTTACTATGAAATTCTTTCAACCTTACTTAATGCTTGAAATTTTCATTTTAAAATGTTAGCCAAACTTCCGGGGTTTGTTCTACAGAATATGAAACACTAATTTGAAGAGATATATGTATGCCCATGTTCATTGCAGCATTATTTACAATAGCCAAGTATGGAAACAAGATAACTGTACATTAGCAGATAATTAAGATGTAGTATATATATCCAATAGAATATTACCAAGATATATTATGTAGATTTATTTGTATGTATATATGTATATGTATATTTGTATGTGTATGTATGTGTACATATATTATATAAAGACAAAGTCTGCTATTTTCAACAATATGAAGGATCTACTGAATATTAAACCAAATGAAATTAGTTAGATAGAGAAGAAAAGCATGGTTTCACTTGTATAAAATAAAGAAAACTAATGAACAAACATTACAAAAATAAATTCTTAAAATGTTTATATATGTAATTTATAACTTTAATCATCAATCATGTTCAATGATTTTTATTCCTTAACCATCATATTTAGATAAGGCTTCCCCATTCTAAGATCAGATTAAATTGTCTATATTTTCTTCAAATTCTTTCAGAAACACATTTTCTATAAGAAGTCGTTTAATCACTCAAAGGTCTAGTATTGTTCATTCTAGAACTATTTGTTACAAATTCTTTCACACTTTCCTAAGCAGGCAAGTAATATTTCTTAGCAATTAAAATATATTATTACCCAGATGAAAGGACATAGAAAAATTTTCAGATTACACTCTTCAAACATGAAAGAATTATACCTCTTTGACTACCACAACCTAACCACTTTCTTCTGCCTTGCACCAAAGTTCTTTCAGTACATATACTTGAGTCTACTGATACATTACAGATATCATGTAGCTCATTAACAACCAAACCTAGAAGCAAGGGCTCCTAACTTCCTTGTGTCACCAGCAAAATTTAAAGATTAAAAAAATGAGGTATTTTACTTCAAATACCCATTGCTGAATGTCACTAGTATGTAATAAGGTTACTTTAGTTTGTCAAGAAAAAAAAACTGACTGCAAATACAAAGTGTAAAGCAAAAGTACTAAGAAACAGAACAAAAAAGTAAAAAGTTGTTTTATGTCCCTTCATGCTTCAAAGACCATCAGATGATGTCTGACCCAAAAGCCACACAGCTTTTTATAAGCATCGTTGAACACTTTCAGCAATGAGGAAGACAATTTCCAGAGACACTGTTGTGGGTTTTGCTCATTAATTCCTTTTATTTGATTAGCTTGAACCCACATGTCTTGGAGACATGAGCTTCCCTGTTTGCTATTTCTGTTGTTATTTTTGAAAATATTTTGGTAAAGAGTATACATTTTTTTCCTTCTCCTTTTTTAAATTGTATCATTTTCAGTA
This sequence comes from Uropsilus gracilis, assembly GCA_004024945.1. Classification (NCBI taxonomy): domain Eukaryota; kingdom Metazoa; phylum Chordata; class Mammalia; order Eulipotyphla; family Talpidae; genus Uropsilus; species Uropsilus gracilis. Next base: position 90,567 of record PVHY01001445.1, read on the forward strand.
ACACTGTTTTACAATATGACTTAAGGGTACAGACTCACATCTCTCCAGATGTATGTTATCATGCCATATCCACCTATAATCCTTTACCATAATCCTATGAGCTCCTACCCTCTCCACTTTGTTCTACACCTTCCTACTCACAGTTTCAGTCTTATAGTCAGATTTCAGGATTTGTTTTGGTGTAGTTTTTTCTGTTTCTTCATTTTATTGTTTTATATTCTGCAGGTGTGAAGCCAGTGTTTCTATCTTCTTCTGACTTATTTCATTCTTTTCATTTAGTATAATCTCCATTTCCATATATGTTATCCCAAAAGTAAAATTTTATTTTCATATGAACACTATCCTATTGTGTATATATACTACATCTTCTTTTATTTTTTAAAATTATATATATATATATATTTCACATCTCTATATTCCCTGGGGTTCACCCACCACTTGTCCTTCCTGACCATTCCCACTCATCCCCCTCCCTACCAAATTGTGTACTTTAGTTTGGTTGTTAGCTTGCTTTGACTTTTCCTCCTGGCCTTTTGTTCTTTTTCCTATGTCCTATATATTAGTGAAACCACTTGGATTCTGTGGTTTTCTTTCTGACTTGTTTCTGCTAATATGATTTCTTCTAGGTACATCCATGTTATCTCAAATTCATCAAGATTATCATTTTTAATTGATGAATAATATCCATTGTATACATATACCACCACCTTTTATACCCATTTGTCTGTTTTGGGACATTCAGGTTGTTTCTAGGTCCTTACAATTATAAATGGTGCGCCAATAAACATCCAAGTACAGGTGTCCCTCTATATAAGTTTTGAGGTCTCCTTTGGATAGATTCCCAGAAGTGCGATCACTGGGTCAAATGGTAGTTCCATTTTCATTAGTTTGAGGGTCATCTACACTGCTTTCCACAGAGGCTGGACCAGTTTACATTCCCACCAGCAGTGTAAGAGTGTTCCTTTCTCTCTGCATCCACGCCAGCACTTGTTGTTGCTCGTTTTTTTGTTGTTTTTTTTTTTTATCTCATTGTGGTTTTGATTTGCATTCCCCTGATTGCTAGCGATGTGGAGCATTTTTCCATGTGCCTGTTGCCCATTTGTATTTTCTCTTTGGAGAAGTGTCTTTTTAGTTCTTCTCCCATTTTTGGACTGAATTTCTTGTTTTGTTTTTGCTAAATTGTGTGAGTTCCTTGTGGATCTGTGTTATCAAACCCTTATCACTTTTGTGTAGGGCAAAAATTTTCTCCCATTCAGTTGGATTTCTTTTTGTTTTGTCTGTTGTCTCTTGTTGTTCAGAAGCTTTTTAGTTTGATATATACTACATCTTCTTAATCCACTAATTTGTCACTGAGCACTTAGGCTGTTTCTATTACTTGGCTATTTATGTATTACTGCAATGAACAAGTGCACACACCCCCTCAAACTAGCATTTTTACATTCATTGGGTATTATCCTGCTTTGAAGATAGGTTCATTTACTGTGCAGAAGCTATTTAGTTTGATGTGATCCCATTTTTAATTCTTGCTTTTGTTTCCCTTACTTTTTGAGTTGACTCCCCAAAGACATCTTTAATGCAAATGTCTTAAAATATTTTGCCTATGTCTCCTTCTATGTACTTCACAGTTTAAGAGCTTACATTTAAGTCTTTAATTCATTTGAGTTAGTTTTTGTGCGTGGTATGAAATAGTGATCCAGTTTCACTCTTTTGCATATGGCTGTCCAGATTGACAATAGGATTTATGGAAGAGACTTCATTATCCATTGTATATTCCTGACTCCTTTATAGTAAATTCACTGTCCATTTAAGTGTGGGTGTACTTCTGTACTCTCAATCCTATTCCGTTAAATGGTATGTCTATTTTTTTACTCCTATTCTACACTGTTTTTGGTTACCATAGCGTTGTAGGGTAGATTAAAGTCTGGGAGCTCCAATTATTTTTTGGGAGGTGTGAATTGCCTTGGCTTTTACTACTGTAACTTTGATAGAGATTGCACTGAATTTCTTTGTTTTTTGGGTAAGATGACCATTTTAACAATGCTAATTATTATATTCTATGTGTAAGGAATAGCTTTTCATTTCCTTATTTTTTCTTGTATTTCTTTGAAATAATGTCTGATAGTTTTCTGTACAAGTCTTCATATCCTTTGTTAGGTTTATTGCTAGGAATTTAATTCCTTTTTACACTACTATAAATGGAACTGTTTTCTTGAATTCTTCTAATTGGTTGCAAAAACTGCAACTGGTCTTTGTATATTGGTGTTGTAGCCTGTACTGTAACTGGTGTACTGTTTCTCACAATATTTTTAATAAAGTCTTTAGAGTTATTTAATAAACTACAAACTTTTTAAGTTCAAAGAGAAAAAAATAATTTCCTATTATTAATAAACTTATTTATACACGTTACTGTAGACCTTACTTAACACTAGGTGCTCCCTAACACTAGCTGATGAGAAAGTGATCATTAGAGATCATACCGAAGGGGGCTATCCTGGATTATTTGGTCTTTATAGCCACTGCTTGGGAATCTTTCCTGACTCCTCCATTCTCAGACTTAAATTTGAGCATCCTGCAAACAAAACTGAAGACAGTGGAGCTGGAGCCATATGAAATCTGTTACAAGGGAAGGACAAAACAGCTCAATTTGTGGTCCTCCTGCCCAAAGCTAGTCCACACCCAACCCTGTCTCCAAAACCCAAAACCCATACACTACACTCCTAGGATTTCCATTGTGCTTGAAATTTTTGTGGCTTTTGAAACAATGCTGGTAGTGAATGAAAACCAGCTGTAAATTTTCAAAATCTTATTGCAAGAGACAGTATTTTATGCCTTAAGAATATATGTCAGTCTTGCCTACAATTCCCCCCCCCCCCCAGCCCCACACACACTTTCTTGAAATACCACACAGTTGCATATCTTATTCCTTTGGGATATCTGACTACTGAAGGATATTCTCCATCTTGGCCTCAAGGTCAGTTGGAAATCATCCTCTGGCTGCCATGACAGATGACAAATTGCTCTGAGATTTCATAGCCAGTTCCTTATAGTTGCCACTCTCTACTCCAACACAATGGAATTACATTTCAAGCTGGGCAAAGTGGCTTCCCAAAGGCTTTCCCTTCCTCTAAACCCAAAGTTAGGGGAGAAAGGCAAGGATCAGAGGATATAAGACAGTATGCTCTGCATTCCAATCCTTTGGTGACTTAACCTCTCTAAACCTCGTTTTGCAGCTATGAAAAATGATGTCAGAGATAATAATTCTTATCCTATCTACAAGGTTACTAAGGAATTAAATGTGAATGTACTGGTCAGAAACTGGTCAGTATGATTTAATATTGGTGATTACTGTTACAATTGTCTAGACTATCAAGGGGAAGACAAATCTCAAGGAGGAAATGCGAACCTGTTCCTCTTGTTTTCTCCTCCCACTCCTTCCCAAATTTCCCACATTCTAGATTTTCATTGTAACTGAACAACATGCTGCTAAGACACCAGTAGTTCCACAGGAAGAGCCTGGCCTCCTAGGATCCCACCCAAGGTCCAGCTATCCTACAGCTGTTTCAAAACCCCACAAACCTCCTAAGAGGCTAATGAAAGAGCACCCCACAATGTAGGCTGTTCCAAGATGTTAAGGGAGAAGGTAAGGGGGAAATCTGCCTCTAAATTCCAAAACCTTTGAGTTCTAGTTGGTGCAAAAGTCAAAGGAGAGAGTCACTGCTATTTCCACTGCTACAACCAACTCATCTTGGAAAGGAGCTGACAGGAAAAGCAGCATCAGGGAGAAACCTGAGAAAACACAGCTAGTGTCATATTGTGGTTTCTCATACAAGTAATTATCTGGTGCTTCTGAGGTGACAATGTTTGTAGCTCTCAGAGAGAAAAAACACAAAGTCAGAATGAAATGCATGTGACCCTCCAGAAAGGGCACATTCTCAGAAGACAGCAGAGATACAGAATACTCTCTCCCAGCCCACCCAATCTCAAAGGTTCTGTTCAAGTCGAGATGGCAATGTCAGAAATACCAACAGAACCAGGATCAAGAGGAGTTTGTCAAAGCTTACAAAGAGCAGAAATTAGGAGCCAGTAACTCTCCAGTGTTTCATTCTGCCCCAAGCTCCCATTTATTTATTTATTTGTTTGTTTGTTTGCTTGTTTGTTTGTTTGTTTTTTGAGGCTAGGTCTCACTATTTTTGTCTGTGGAACTGCAGGCTCACGTTGCCCAGGGTACCACAGACTCAAGCAATCCCCAGTCTCACCTTTCCAGGTAGCTGGGATTATAGGTGTGCGCCACCAAGCCCAGTTATTTTTTTTTTTGGGGGGGGGGGGACAAGGTCTTGCTACGTTGCCCCTGTGGGACTCAAACCACGATCCCTGGCCCCAGCCGCGGCTTCCTAGGCTGCCATTTACAGGTATGCGCCACCAAGCCAGCCCAAGCTCCCCTTTAAAAAATGTTCATCCTGTTTACTAATTCATAAGTTTGAAAATACAAAGCCTGACTAAACAAAGCAAGGTGCAATGCACATTTGTTTACTGAAATTCTTTGTTGGTGCCTTGCGTATGTAAAATACACAGTGAAACTATGTGGCCCTGGCCTCAGAAAGTCTATACAGCTCACTGCAGAGTTCTTAGGGTCATCCCAGAGTAGATATGAGGCTAAAGGGAGAACTGGTCTTGTTCATCCATTAGGTGGTTAGTATTTGGAGTGCCTAAGGAAGTCATCAGGTGACAGTTACCAGGTCCCAGTCCTGTACCTTCTGCTGTTTTTCACTCAACTTCTGTTTTGCTACCTCACAGGTGAGCAGAAAGATTCCAAGGAGGAGAAAGTTATGGAGCCCCATACTGTTTTGACCTGCTTTTCCCCAGGGTGACACCGTATGCTCACCTTATGCAAACTAGACCAACCTCAGTTGAGGTGGACATAATGCTCCCCACTGAAGACCTCAGAGGACCTGATTTCACTGTTGAAAGTAACATGCACACTCAGAAAGCTGGACCCCAAAACTCATATCCTCAGAGTTCTCGGGGTCTGAATCATGGTCTCTGACCTCTGCCTACTACACAGGATGCTCATGTGCTCAACTGAAGGCTGGCTCTCTACAGGGCACCAAGCAAAATGGAGAAATCAAAAGAGCCAAATATTGTGTCACCAAATTGAAATTTTGGAAAGAATGCTGGACTCCAGTTCTGCCACAAGTTAGCAGATACTCATCTAGAGAGGCTCATTTACTCTCCCTATGCCTTGGTCTTCATCTGTAAAACTAAGGTGACATTAAAATTTAATTGCATGTGGTAACGATCAAATGGAATAAGGAGATATGCAATTACTCAGCTATCATTATTGTTATTCTTAACTTAAGTTGCAGTGCCACTTTTCTCATTTGAAAAACAGTTAATCATCATTACTAGACCACCAGTTTCTTTGGGGGGAACATAGGGTATGATGAGATCACATATCACATAATATTGTGTTGTAATGTTAAAAGAAAATGAATTTAACTAAAAACAGAGGCAGATTCATCTGTTATTCAAATTTTATTTACTTTTCTTACCTCCTACCAGGCCCCAAATGCTGATTATGCTTCTTACACCCATGCTGTCTGCCACAGTCATTGTCCAGATGTTAAAGGTAAAAAATTTCAGAACTGAAAACATCTCTCAAAATGGTTTTTCATTTCCCTGGTAAACTGGGTACATTTATTTCCGTTTGTTTGTTTCTTAACCATTTGAACTTGTTTCTTCTTTAAGTTCCATGAGTTTAGAGTTAGTAGGACCTCAATCAGAATTCAACATAACATTTCTGTCCCCAGCTGAGCAGACAGCTTTAGAGGAGCACCCTGCTGAGAGGTGTGTCTGCCCTTTGGGTGGGAATGTGGCCTGGCTGGCTCTGGACATAACAAAGCCTCAGCTCCCACAGTCACCATGGATACAGTAATATAAATGGCCTCAAGTATGAAATAAGACAAAAATGAAACATATTCCTGTTCTACAGCTGGAAAAAAAAAAAAGCAGTTGCAGTGTAGGCAGGAATATATTCTTCTTTGAAGATTACTAAAGCTAGCTAAAACTTTCAACACTTTGCCTTAGCCCAAAAGAACCAACCTGCATAAGAACAAAGGTCAACTAGAACATTACATACTGCAAAGTCAGCTCAAGCTTATTTTCAAGGAGAGAGAAAGAGAATGAAAAAGAGAGAGAGGAGAGAGGGAGGGAAGAGGAGGTGAGGGGGGTTCCCGATCTAACTGAACGAGTTCATTGAAAATCCAAAGATAATCCCAGAAAACATAAAGCACACTTTCCGAAAGACTATAATAAATCAATTTTTCTTGCTGCATACAATCTAGACATAGCCACTTAGTTCATCTTAATAATAAACAAGTTGCTCATTCAAAGGAAAATAAATGAAATGTTTTGCCTTGAGGGACTGTTTTATTTTTAATAGTTTCTGCTACAATGATAGAAGTAATATTCTTGTCTGTGAATTGCCTTTTGTTCTTGTTTGCTCTTTAGGACAGAATGGGGGTAGGGTGGGATAAATAAATTATCAGCCTCTTTGTGAGTTTACTCTGAGCGTAAGATCTTTCTCCTATTCTTCTTTTGTTATAGATGCATGCAATGAATTTCGTTTAAAGAAAGTGTGGTTCATCTTCCTAAGATATCAATGCAATATTAAGTGGAATTTTTTTAATGACCTTTCACTAAGGTAACATAGGCTTATCACATTATACAAGTTTCAGTGCACAATATTATAATTCAGCATCTATGTATACACTGCATCATGACTGCCTCCAAGTGTCTAATTTCCACCCATCCCCATATAATTGATGCCTTACCTATTTCACACACAGCTCTTTGGTAAGTACATATGTGTCTTCTTTAAGAGTTTATTCTTGCTGCATTTTGACTTATAAATTTTGTTTCTCTATATCCCACACCTGAGTGAATTCATAGGCTATTTGTCTTTTTCCATATAATTTATCTCAGCATAATATTCTCAAAGTTTATTTATGTTATCACAAATGACAGGATTCCATCTTTTTAATAGCTGAGTAGTATTCTGGTGTGTGTAACTTGTTTTCAAATCATGTCAATAAAAATAGGACTCAAAAGGGATTACCGTAAAGAAGTAAAGTGATACAGGTATGACACTGAGGTCTGACTTATTTTAATAAGAAATCTTGAAAGGAAGATTAGGACATGCCAAAATTATATCATATTCTAAATGATGAACCTCAGTGCAGATTTTCAAATTATCTAGGAAATTCATGTTTTTTGTCCAAAAAAACAATAGCTTTAAATCTCTAAAATAGAGACCCAATTTCTACTATCCCAGTTTCCCAGATCGAAAATACATCCTTAACAGACAGTAAGACTCTTAGGAACAAAACTCAAGTTTAATTCCATTTCTGTATCTTAAAATCAGTATAATGGCTGACCTAGAATAGATAGTGAATAAATATATTTTTAATGAATGAATAGATGAGGGAATGACTGAGTGAGCAAATTAACCAACGAAGAACTTCCTCCGTTTTCAAAGGAGGAAAGGTATCCACTGGTGTCCGAAATGGAAGAGAATGAAGTCTTATCTCTGCATGCTTTGAGAGAGGAGCTCCTTTGCCACTAAGCTCCATGCACTCCCTGATGTTGGAGAGACTTGTTCAACAGCCAAAGAGCTCCATTCTTCTGGCCCCACTGGCCCCACTTCATAGGAATTCTTCCAAACATCACAGCATTCCAGAGAAGTGAGATTTCATGATCATGTCATGCTGGCACCTGACAGGTCTTAGAATTAGGCATTTGGAGCTCTGCCTGCCAATCTTTCCATGGGTGCTACCATATAGCACCAAGAGTCACCCAAACCTCTTTCATCACAGTGTGACACAGTAAGAGTAGGAATATCAGAAGAAAAGTTTTTAATCTTGGAAAAGGGAGAGAAACTTAAAGGAAAGTCTAAGGGGAAAGATGTAAGCAGAAAAGAACAGACAACTTTTCTCAACACAGCCCAAATTACATCTCCCTTCCCTCATTAAGTCTTTCCTTTTCAGCTCACCAGACATGATGTTTCTCTCTTCTCCACTTCCAGCTTTCACTTGGTCAGTCAGCATTTCTATTTTAGCACCTACATATTTTTATATTCATAATCTATACATTTGTATTTTATAGGCTTACAGTTATTCATGTATTTGTCTTCTTCTGCTATACTCCCAACAGAAACTTTCTATACTTTCTGTGGACAGAGCTACATCTTGCTTATCTCCATTGTTTTTTAGGGCAAGAGCAAATTACAAATTCTGAGGGGCATGGAAAATTCTTGGAAAATAGAATTAAAGTGTGTGTCAACATTTCTCAAAGAATAAAAGGAAGATGGAACAATGAAATCAAAATGCCTAGGTGAGATTTTATTATTTTTTATTAACTTCATGTCAGAATACTATAGTAAACCCCTATGCACCAATATCAAAGATTTCTAGTCCACACAGACTCTGAGGCTAGAGAGAACAGATTTAAAATAACAACTGACAACAAGAAGTAGAGTAACATTTGTCAATTTTGTAGAACAAAGCCATTTCAATTGCTACCATAAGAGCAATATATATTCATGGGTGGAAAAGCTTTCCCCTTAAAATTTCTTGCCAGTTGCTAGTCAACTCTGTTCAAATATAACTTATTTCTGGAGTTCTACCAAGAAGGAAAAACATATGACACTTTGTTTGGAATGAGATGACAGATAGGCAGTGGTGTAAATGTAAAAATGTTTGTGACCACTTGTGTTTCACATTCTTTAAGCTCCTTCACTTAACAGAGAAGGTTGAAGAATGAGCCTTTGGTAGGCATTCTCCTTCCTTAACACAAGGCATTCTCCTTCCTTAACACAGCACATTAGCTGCCATATGAGGCATAGACAATGGTAAGTCAAACCCTGGAAACAAAAAGAGCAAATAGAAATTATGCTCCCAAATAAAATCTCTGGCTTCCAACTTAGGGCTGGGTTTTGGAAATCTTTCAAGAATGCAGATATATGATGTAATAAACTTCAAATTAAAAAAAAAAAATCCCAGGCTGCTTTCTGAGTCTGGGCATTTCTTTGGCACCTGTGCTCTTGACACTACACACATGAGGTGAGAATTTCTCTAAATACAGTCATGCATCACTTAACAATGGGGATATGTCCTGATAAGTGCATCATCAGATGACTGTACTTTTGTGAACATCATAGGATTTAATTACTCAAACCTATACAGCTTACATATATAAGCTACACAGTATGACCTACTGTGACTACAGTCTACATGCAGTCTGCTTTTGACCAAAATGTGGTTAAGCAGCACCTGACTCTAATGGAGGCATGGGGTAGTAGAGCAGTGGAGACACAGAGCTATGTTAAATGCAAGTGTACTGGGATTCCCAGCCACTGAAAACTGCTTCAAAGCATCATCCCATTTATCACATTTCCAACAAATCATAAATTCAGACAACAGGTACCACCTACACATCCCTCCTTCCAAATGAAACCCACAGCATGGGCTTCAGGGCAGAACTGTCCCTCCCCTCCCCATGAGCAAAGTGCAGTCAGGAGTCAGAAGTTGCTGCCTGTGGGCAGCCCCTCCCCATGTGACAGCTCGGTTGATCAGGAATTTCCCACTGTCTGCCCATAGCATTGTCTTCAAGCAGCACCCAGGCCATGCTGCAGCTGGGCTTGAGCACTGGAGCACAACCCACACAAAGTTGGCATCTGGCCCCAGATGCTGCTCCTGGGAAGTACAAACAGCAGTAGGTCATCTTACTGCCCTCAACCAGTGGCTCCACTGGGCCTCAGACTACAGACAGGCTGGCAATGGTGGCAGACAGCGCTACCTGGCTGCTACAGGGCATGTAGCCCCAACGGGACTGCAGAGTCAAATTTACCCTGTGCCTGAGCAAGCTCCTACATAGCAGGCAACAGCCAGGCCTATAGTCCCTGGTTCAGGGCTGCAGGGAGGCACATGCACAGCCTCCTGTTGACCAGTGGTGATCAACACTACTGGCCAGCAGAGCTGAGCACTGTTGACTGGTGACCAGCACTGTGTGTCATCTCTGAGAAGCTACTCCAGATCATACCCATGCTGCTGCCTCCCTTGCTGTCTGGTCCAGTGCCTGCTGATGTCCAGTCAGACTGTTGCTCTGGCATGCTGCAGTCTCATCTCAGCAATCCCACCTGAGAGCACCACCAGCAGCTGCCACCAGCAGCATAGTTACAGGCTGACCCACTGCTTATTGTATGCCATGAGCTCCAGGTTCTAGTTGAAGGAAGAGAACAATCCTGAATGAGTGGATTTTTGTAAGATTTCTGAACATAGCAGTCACTGTCTATCTTGGGTGAGATAGCTGGCCATGTGTGGTCTTATAAACTTGTTTTCCATTTGTTAAATAAACCCCTCTGCTGTTATTCCCTGAACTTGAGTCATCTCACAATTGTGCACATGATAAGAACACAAAAAATGACCTATCCTCTTTGGGCACTGACCTTTAACCTCCTATAGCACCCCTATTGCTCTATTTCATTCTGATACAGATTATCCTACTAATAAAATTTCAGCTTCTGATCCCTTTGAAGATGTAACAATGTTACAGGAAGGACATGAACAGGACTATAAAAAGTCCTACTGTATGGAAGGGTGTGACCTACATTTTAAATTCAAACTTGAGAAAGCTTTGTACATTGTACATTCCAAGTAATATGACTACACCATAATTAATCAAGGTTGCCTCAGACTCCATCCTCAATCAAGAAATTCTCAGTCAAGTGGAACTTAAAGTTAAGGCACTGACATCCTTCATCACCTAAATCAGGAGTGAGGAATGGGTAGATCAAAAGGTCCAAGCAGGCCACATGTGCATCCACACTGCATGCATGCTTCTTAATGATGATAAAAGACTAGGAGGACTTCGCTAGTGATTTATAGTACCAAATCCAGTGAACAACAGCCTTGCTCCTAACATAAAAGGCAGCCTAGTTCTGTCTGTCTTCCTGGTCTGATCCCTTTCCTGTTGCTGTCTTTCCTATACTTCTCTTCGTGCCCCAATACCCACTGCTTGGACTAGTCTATTCTACCCCCAGAACTCCACCAGTGATCCTTGGGAGTAAAGAGTTTGTAGGCCTCTCTTTTCAGGCAAAGAGAGAACATGCTCTACTCCAAAGTACAGAAAGAGCATGAGGAATGGGAAAACCCTAGCCAGGGAGGTGCAGCAGCAGGTAATGCCTATTCAACCAGCAGAAAGTAAGAAAAGAGGACAATCCCACCAGGGTCTCGGCATGAGGTAATGGCCTGAAGTGGTCATGCTGCCCCTCTCTAGGTTCCCCATCAGCCTTATAGTCTGTCTTTTGGAGTTAATTATGATAACTGAACACCCGTAAGGCCTGGTTAATTTCTTTTCCTCCAGAGGTTCATTCTTAAAAATCTGAACTTGACCTAAATTGTTTTGAACCACTGAACCAAGAGGAAATCAGAATTGAACTAGGTTAATTGAAAACAACAAAGTTCTGGCCACATTAGGGTATCCCCGTCCCATTGTAAATCTACACTGATTTAAAGAATATAAGTGAGTAGACCTAAAATGTGTTAAAATGTGTTAATGTTGTTTATTAACTTGAGTTTTAAGCTAAATGGGTCACCTTCTCAGTCAGTGCTAGCTCCAGGGAGAACACACAGAAATGAAGACAAGAATCCTTTTGTGATTACAGTCATGGAAAATGCCAGCTGTAGAATAATTTTATTCAATCCATGGATAATAGGTACTAATTAAGTAGCTGTAACCTCACTATGAAAGTGACCCACTACAAACAGCAACAAGGGTGAGGTACATCTCTGGCAGCTCACACCCCTGCAGTGACACCCCCCAAGGGGTTCCCACATAAGCTACACCAAGCACACAGATGCTGACGCCAAAACCAAAAAACTTTAAGGAAGTTGGATGCAGTCGTCTGGTCTGCTGCTCTTCTATGTTATTGAAAAAGAAAGGCAAACTCAGTCCAACGAGTATTATTTGGGGTAACCCTGTGCCCTAAAAGGAGGGGGAGAGAGAACATCTCTAAACTCTCTACAGGCATTGCCAACTATTTGCCAGCAAAAAGAGTGGAAGAGGGAGCTGAATTTGAGAATGGAGCAAAAGTTAAAATGGACTGGCAAGGGTCTGTGTTCTTCACCAGAGAAGAGCAGGGGCAGAGAGAAGGCAGGGTGTCCTGTAAGGACACAGCATCCCAAATCCCAGTTCCACCACTTTCCATTTCATAAGAAGCTAGTGGCTCCATCTCCCTAGGTTTCTAATTCCCAAGCTTTCAAATTGGGATCAACAGTATGTTTCCCTCCCAAAGGATCCTGAGAAAGAGCTTCTAACAAGGGAGGCTCTGAAAGCGGTGTCACCAAGCACTGGGTCACACCCACCTCCTACAGACTGTTCTGCATGGGAGGAGCTGGGAAGGGCAGGGAGGAACAGCTTCCTTGCAGGTGGCTACAGGATGCTCCTTCCCTCGAGGCTCCAAGCAGCTCTGGTGTCTGGAGCACCACCTCGCAGTGATGCCCAGGCCTCCGGCTCTCTCCCAGCCCCCTCCACCAGCAACATCCTGCACCACTCGTTTCAATGGCTATGCGCTGATGGAAAACAGAAGTGTCTGATATGGTTTGGTGCCAACAAAAAGTCAGACTGCATTTTCTAAGAAACAGAGGGAAAAAAACCTAGTCCCAAGAGAGAACTAAATGGCTTTTGACAGACAGTTCTTTCATTATGAGCAAAAGAAGGAGAGGTGAAAGAAAAGAGGGATTTTTTTTCATCTTTATAAAAAGATCATCATGAACTCTTTCAGGAATACAAAGAACAATAACAAACAACACAAGCTACAATCTGGTCTAAGAAATAAAACATGACCACCACATTTGAAGGTTTTTTTCTGAAGGGCAGCTCCCCGCTGTAAGGTTGTACATGGGAAGGGGCCATGCTCCCACCTACACTGAACTTCCACAGGACAGGAAAAGGTCCAAGCTCTCCTCCAAAGGAGATCATGCCTTTGAGTTGCCTTAGGTTTTCAAAGTTGGCCTCCAAAGCCAGTTCAGTTTTGGTCCCATCACGAGACAGACAGCTAGACAGCTGCGGTGGAGCTGGGAGGATGCCAGTCCTTTGGATGGTAGGTCTTTTCTTGTCTCTGCAGCAGGGACTTTCTGTTGCATCACTAATAGGGAGAGCCTCAGGCCACACAGGGACTCAGACAGATATCTGGGGATCCTGTGGTGACTGCTCCCATCCCACACGCAGCCAAGCAGACCCTGGTTTGGCTGGAAGCCGGGTCACTTGATTCACAAGGGAATATTGCATTTAGCAACAGTTGGCCAGTTGTTCTCATTCAGACCCATAGCTGGGAAACATCACAAGAAAACACACAGTCAGTACAAGCAGGCACTTGGTGTGAGCTCTAAAGCTGCCATACTTCCTAAGGATATATTTTTGATCTTGAAAAACAAATAATGATGTGGTATCCCAAGAAGCACCAAACATCCCCAGTAGTGGAGAATAGTGGGTGGGGCAGCAAATGTGTCTTCCAAACGGATTTCCTATGTCTGGGTGATATCTCTGGAGGAAAAAAAAATGCAACAAACCTGAATACTCCACACTGTTCTTCAGGAGCAGCCCAGATGCTGCAGAAAACAGAAACATTCAAGAACATGCTTGCAAACCACTCCCATGCCCAGGCTGCAGCCTGACATAAAGCAGCAGGGTAAAAGTGAACAGGACCTGACAGACACAAGACTGACCAGCGCTGGGAATCTGGCTTCTGTTTCTTTGCTAATAACATCCTGTAGCTTCAGTTCTGACTTGACCACTAATACTACAGACCCTGGGACCTTTAAACTGAAATGACACCATATTGAGCTCTGTTGAGGAAGAACAGAAAATTCCCCAAGCAAAAAAATACTAATTCTTCATTCAAGATAGTATGCTTACTACCTCCTGCCTAAGGGTTACCTTCCTTTCTTCAGCTTCCAGAAAATCCAGAACATGGTGCAAGGCCAGATGAAAAATCCACGTCTCTATTCTCTTTGCATTTTCCAGGAAACCACTAGTTCTATGTCTCTATCTATAACTCATATTTCAATTACAAAAGAAAAAAAAATCCAAACACAGAGGTTACAGTAGAAGAGGGAGCTCTGATTCAGGGACCTAGATTAGTTAACAGAGAATTACTGCCAGAAGAAGAAATCTGTTGAAAAGGAAACTAAGGCAGGGTTCCAGCAGTCGAGCCCACCTCCATACTCAAGTTCCCCCATCTTCCCTGATATGAACAATCACATGACCGAACATCCCAAGACCTAAGCATAGCCAGCGAATCAATTCCAACCCTAACACAGAGTTCAAGAACCACCACCCTGGCGCCCAGTCTGCCTCCAACCTGCATTTCCCCTCTAATTTCTGAAAACTTGCACTCACCAAACTCTCAAGGCAAAATCAATGGCTCCCTGCATTACAACTTAGATGTGTACATGTTCTCCAAATCCATTCCTGAAATGACCAGCCTCTACTCACTCTCTAGCAGAATCTCACACAATCTTCAGACTAGCCCCTCCATGAAGTCTTCCGGGTTGAACCCAGACAAAAGGGATACCTTCTTTGTCTGAGTCCTATAGCCCTTGTAGTAACCGTGAAAATGCTCATAATGTGCTTTTCCTTTCCCTGTTCATCAATGTCTGTACTTGTTTTCTCACCTCCATTAGGCTAACCTGCTTGCCAGTGTCTACTATGTTCCAGATTCTATAGAAGACCCGAAGGAACACAACAGAGAGGACAAGGTTCTTGACCTTGAGGGACTTACAATGGTGGGAAATAAATAAATCAGTAACAACCGTAGCACACAAGATATACTTCAAGAGCAGGAATTGGTTTCTTCTTCATATTCTCTGAGAGCTCAGCAAAGCACAGATGGCCTCAAGGGTGTAAAATAAATACAAGAATGAAGTCACAGGTTTCAACTGTAAGCATATTGGAAAGACTGGAGTTGGGCTGGCAGAGCCAGTGACCTAGTGGTGATCCACACATGTCATATTCTGAGATGTGACCCTGAGGAAATGGCAACCTAGAGCCCCCACAGCAAATCTATCCCCACTTTGTCTCCCTTGTTATGTACCCTAAAAATAAACACAGACTGGAGATGTTGAACCTTTTTGTGGCAGGAAGCAGATAACGGGAAAGGAAGAATCATTTTGTTAATAAGGATACTCCACTTTTCCCAGGACCTCTTTCCCAATATTATTGGTTATTGGGTGCCTGAGTCATCTCTCTTCAGGAAAGGAAAAGGTCCAAGCAGAAGCAGACAGTTGGACCTCTGGATAAAGTTAAATCAGCGCAGCTCTCCAACAAGTCTGTTTATTTTAAATCTTTGGAAAACTATGCCTGAAAATGACTGATTTGTGTCAATTACAGACTCCAAGGGCCTGGTGCTGTCATGGGGGAAGATAAATGTAAATTACAGCACACTGAACTCCAGTGAATTGGCTGTTAAGTGGGACAATGGGCTAAAAGATGCTGTTTAGAGCACCTCATTAATAAAATTCAAAATTGTTTTCTGCAATTATGTGCAATCAGTGGTTATTTTACCCTTAGCCAAGTAGAATTCCATTGCCAATCTATGGAGTTGGTTTCAATTGCCAAGAAAATGTCCTGGCACAGAGGTGAGGACAGAAGAGGGAGCTCCAATTCAAGTAGCCCTTGATACATGAAACAAATTACCTGTTGAGAAAAGAAATATGCTGAAGATAAAATCCAGGCAGGCCTCCAAGGCTAAGCCCACCTCTAGGCTCACTTTGTCCACTAGCTTCTCAGGTGGTTTGCAGCAAGGAAGTCAAGAAAAGGTCCATTCTCTGCGACTCCCTCCTACTGCAACAAGCTAACTCTGTCAGCAGACTTGGTGGCATCTGCACCTGCTGAGGGAATATCTAACACACGACAGAAACACATACTTCTTTCTCCAGAAGGATGTTGGCAAAGACGGATGGATGTGTCCACGTGTCTGAGAGGAGTTTGGGGAAGGCAGGCTGTGGCAAGTGCAAACTATAACATGACTCCCAAATGCTTTAAATGTGGATAGTTTTGTGGTTTCAGCCAAAGTGAATGCCCCAGAAATTCCTTCATGTTTCCTGTCATGAGTTCTGTCTTAGTTCCATGCATTTCATTCCATTTTCTTGTTCATTCATTCATTCATTCTGGAATGCTCTATTTACACCGCTGGTACCAGTGCCGTACCAGGCTTCTCCCTCGGGAGAGTTGGGCTGAAACGTGCAAAGCAAAATATATCCCATATATATTCAATCTCATCATCCTGAATCAGATTTCATCATGCTGGTCAGTCAAAATCAACTGCATTTATTCTGGGATTCTCCGTGACTTTTGTAGCCTTGGTTTCTTTTTCTTTTTTCCACATTCTCTATAATGGCTGTACGTTACTTTCATAAGGAGAAAAGTATTTCAATTTTTTAGAATAAGAATTTGTTTTGTTTATAATAAGCTAATTAAGATATTTAATTTTTCAAGAGCAGAGCAAGAGGGAACAGAAGTGGCCTAAGATCAGAGGTTCATGGGAATTTGCGGGTTCTGCCTTTTGATGGTCTGACCTCAACACAACAATTTACACAGCTCCAATCAGGGGTGGTGTGGCCACTAGATTAGTGTGTCCAGACACACTCTCCTGGGTTGTCTCAACCTCCTTCACTGGCTGCCTCTTATTCCTCAAATCAGCTGTCCAGGTCAATTCTTCATCCCTAGCTGCCTCCAATTTTATCATGCCTTAGGCTACTTCACGACCTGAAGTTACTCTTTTAATATCAAGAACATATGACTGCCTGAGAAAAACATTTAGCCCAACAGTTGTCTTCCAGTCCCACTGCCCTATGCCACTCACCAGGAAAATTAATTTAGGGTCTATCATATGAATCACACAATCTTCTATGCAGTTCCCGGGAGATAAGCCAGGAGTGGAGGCAGTGGGGAACACTCTGTGGCAGACTGCTTCTGTTTCCCCTTGCCCCATTTCTCCCTCCTAGATTTTCCTAGAGTTATGCCTGCAGTTTTTTATGCATAGCTGGAAAATAAGGGGGCTCCAGATACTTAAGGACACTCCATTTGAGTAAATATGAGGGTCTGCAGCAGGAGCCAAAAAAAAGAGAGGAATGCTGATGCCTTACCTAGTCTTCTGAGCACCAAGACTGAGCAGCAAGAAGCATGGAAGGACCGTCTGTCCTGTCAGCCCAGAACAAGCCCTCGTGATAGAGTCATCGTGGAGACAGTTTACTCAGAGAGATCTGATGGCTTGTGCACCAGTAATGTCAACTGGCAGTTTTGTTTTCCCAACTGAATGTAGCAGCTGTGTAATTAGTGTGGAAATTCAGTTTGCAACCACATTATTCTTACGATAATTGGTGTTGTTGATTGGCATATTACTGTAATTATTGTATACTTCAAGCACTATTTCTCCTAGATTCTTCTGAGAAGATTCAATAAGGCAGTATTATTTCTGTGCCTTCGTTATTCTATCCTATAGAATTGGAATTGAACCCCAGGCCCTGCAGTGTGGAATGCAGGACAAGGCTGGCATTTACCCACCATTGCCCAAGCAGCAGCAGCCACTGGAAAAACATGGTGGTTTCACGGCCCTGGGTCAAAAGTTGCTGCCTTTGAGCAGTCCCAGGCACAAACCAGGTTGGGACTAGCTATTGTTCACTGGCATTCTTCAGGTGAGCATGGTACCTAAAATTAAACCTCTTTGAAAGTATCTTCACGGGACAGAGGGGGAATGGTCAGGGAGGGTGGGGGGGTGAATCCCGATATTACAAAGATATGAAATGTATATATATATATAAACTATTTGATTCTAAAAAAATTTAAAAAAAATACTGGATAATTCCCCTTGTATATAGACTATAAACAAAATTTAAAAAAAAACATATAAAACTAAATCCAAATAAATCTTGGAAATCTGACTGCAGAATTAAAACTACCATAAGGGAAAGGGGAAGTCCTAAGGAGACTATGATAGTTAGTGGGTATTGTGTGTATCATGATGAGGAGTAAACCTATACTCTCAAATCATATACAATATTGTAAACCCAATGTTTTTCTCATAAAAATAATATGATAAAAATATTGTCAAAATAAATTCAAGGGGGGAAAAAAAGTATCTTTGGAAGACCCTCCTGGGCCTCAGTTCTGAATGTCACATAAGAAATGAACAGGAGTGCAAAATCAAGCAATATGCAGAGCACACCCAGGAGATTTTGGCAGTCACACATAATTTTGCATGCTCTAAAATTTCCTTGCTTCCAGATGAACTGTGGCAACCATTCAGATCTGGGGTCTTACTTAAAACCTGTTAGAGTGGACGTGCCCAAATTCAACTATAAGAAAAATGATCTGGTTCTCACGCTGTGCTGTTAACCACACACACTTCCTGAAAGCATGCAGGTATAAAACCTAGGGTACACAACTCTAGAATTAAGGGGGCCCATATTCCTGGACTCCCAGACACCTACTCCTAAAATCAGTATAAACAGGGTTGAAAGGAAAGGCTGAAGTCAAAAGCTGTTACAGGTGGTAACAGCTGCTCCCTCTGAGAAGAGGGAGAGGGTGCAGGTAAGGAGAAACAGTGCCAGATGAGACATAGCCTGAGGACCAGAAAGAATGAATGGGGTGGAGACAGTGATAAGGGATATAATCCCTGCAGAAGGGGCCCTGAGAGTGTTGCCATCCCAGAGGTAGGCCACCCTGGGATTCTGGTGCCTTAGCCAGAGGTGACAGCTATCAGAAACTGAAGTGCAGACTTCCCATAGATAGGAGAGGTGAACACTGTTGAAGACACCAGTGTGAGCTTCTGTTATGGATACTTGTTCCAGGCATGCAGCGTGCCATTTTGGAAGTGTGCCCTTTTGATCTGAGTATTTGTTCCAGGTCTGGAGTGGATGGAAGATGCCATCTTGGATGCCTTCTGTTTAGAACTTTAAGACTGGACAATAACTGAGGTAATGTAACTGGTCACTTGTGGCGCAGTAGCTGCTTTTCCTTATCTGTTAAATATATCCCATTATTATTGATCCTGAACCTGAGTGCTCTTGCAATAGTGCATGTGAATAAAGAACTCAAACAATGACCAGGAAATTGCTGGCACTTTCTTGAGCCAGTTTTCAGTGCCCCAGTATCACCCAGTGTCACAGGGACTGTTTCTGATTTCTGAAGAAAGAAGCATCATTCAGCAGCCAACCTCCAGAAAGAGAAGTTGAAGCACTTTTCAGCAACCAGTGGTTGAACTTGTCTCAGGTCTTGCTGCTGCCACCACTTGAAAAGAGCACTCAAAGTTCCAGGCTGCATCTCATCAGGCAGGAACCACCTCCTGGTGCTGCTGTCTCAATTGCTGTCTGGTTCAGTGCCCAGTGTTGTCCATCCTCACTTTCAGACTGTGGTTGAGGGCTGCTTCAGTGTCATCTCAGCAGCCCTTCCTGTGAGCACCTCCAGCCGTCATGATGCTGCTTGCCAGCTGTATCACGCTCCAGACCTTCATTGGCAGGTGAGTGCCATTTTGGATGAGCATCCTTTTATTTGGGACTTCAGGACATTGTAGGCACTGATAAGGGTGAGACAGCTGGTCACCTATGACCTTAGAAACTCTTTGTTTCACGTGTTTGGTAAATAAACCTCATTGTTGTTGTTCTGTGAGCCTGAGTGGTCTTATAAATGTGCACGCAGAGGAAACAGTGACCTGTCCTGGCCACCATCCTTGGATAGCTATAACACCATACAGTTTTGTTTCAAAATTAATATAGTTAATACATAGCTGACAATAACACTATGAATTATAGAAATGATTCTGGCATACTCTGCTAGAATAAATTGTATTTACATAAATGAACTATTGTAATGATTCTTTTCATAGAACGTGATATCCTGGCATGAATAAAATCCCGGTTTTTTGGAATTTGTGCTACAAGGTATGCTAGTGGCCTGAATTTACAGAGGATGCTAAACATATTGACTCCCTTTTATAGCCCCAGTCAGGGCTGTTAGTGAACAATTAAGAAATGCCTCATAAAATAAAGTCCTATATGAGAAAGAAAAACTTGAAATTTTAAAGGAAACTATTTGCTTTGAGCTTGAGAGAAGCCAGTAAGGTGTTCAAGAGATCCTTGGATGCATTTTTATTTCAATTTCAAATTGGTACAGTTTCCAGGGTAATGTTTCAAATAGTACTTATACCTACAGCTCGATCTGGAATATTTTATGCGAATTATCATCACCCATGAAATTCTGTAACAGGGTGGCCCCTAGGGAAACAGTAGGTTCCAGATTCCCTGCCCCAGGAAGGGTTGAGCTGAGCAAGGAGGAGAAGTTACAGAATACAGTGGGAAAAAAAGGGAGAGCAAGAAGGATCTCTGGAGAAGGCATATGGAGCAGAGAGACAGGTGAAGAAGCCATGCTTACTTCTTGGCCTTGGACTGGTTCCAGGGATTTGGGGGACATGGAAGGAGACATTTAAAACAGATGCAGGAGAAAGACCCGTGGGAAAGTTAACAATGGCAGCATTTATCTTGATTTTGATTTTGCCCCTTTTGTCCCAGACGTACCAGGCCCCTTCTGCCCCTTTTCTGTAGGTCCCTACCAGAAGGTGCCTTAGACTTGTGACAGGTTTTCAAGCTTCTGGCCCTGCTTTAGGCCAACCCTGTTTGACTGGGCATTTACCCAAGAAGGGATGTGTAACTTCATGTATTTGATTTGGAAACTGTATTCTTTGTCTCTCCTTTCTCTTTTCTTTATTCAGCACTAATTAAAGTTTTCTATTAAATATCTTACACACTATAGTACACACTAGTGTATTCTTTATCTTTCCCTTCTCTTTATTCAGCACTGATTATATTAAAGTATTTCTATTGAAGGTCTTACACACTAGGGAATGCTTTGTCTTGATGCAGTGGAAGGTAGAAACTATTTAGAGCACACAGGTTTGGGGGTCTCAGGGTGCCTTAACCTGCTCTGTAACAGATTTAGTGTGGTTTTGTTTGTTCCTTCTTCCTAGAACCTTCTCCAAGGCCTTACCCACCATTTAACTATTTCACTGCCACCAGAGCCTGGCAAGAAAATTATTACAGTGGGGCATGTGAAACAGACTTAAATATCTCCATATAAAGACAGAAGGTTATTGCTGGGTCTCCCTGTAAGCTATCCAAGCATTGACATGGACAACTTAGGGATTTATACTCTGGGGAACCAGATTCAATTCTTACTTACTTTCAAGAAGCCTGGTTGATATCAATTCAAAAGACAACTTCATCAGATAGCTCTCTTGCCATCAAAGTCACGCAGAAGCATCAACCTTACTCTGCTTTTCTCACTGTGGCCACTGGGATTTAAATGGGATCACAAAAAGTTCAGAATATTTTCAGAATCACAGGAATAAAAGATGTGAATAGAAATGCCAAGACATGATGCCAGAAGTCAGGGCACAGAGGAGGAGGACAATCCTGGGGGAAAGCAACTTTCACACTGTACCTCCAAAAGCCAAGAGGAACTGTACCATGGAAACTGTACCACAGAGCAAATAAAAAGTTCACTTCCTTATTCGACATGAAGTACAGGTAAGAAAATATTTTAAAAGCTTTAAAAGCCATCAACTACTAGCTGTGTGGTCACTGGGATCCCAAGAAATGCATTCCATACACAACCACAAATACCTACCCCATGGACTGTTGTGATGACTTGAAATCTTTACTATTAGGACATTTTTCCAGTTAAAATTTAAAGGTACATATCTTAAAAAAACCACAGCAAGGTTAATAAATGCTTGTTGAGTAAAAATTCATAATAAAGCAGGAAGCAGAAATA
Organism: Uropsilus gracilis; assembly: GCA_004024945.1. Lineage (NCBI taxonomy): Eukaryota > Metazoa > Chordata > Mammalia > Eulipotyphla > Talpidae > Uropsilus > Uropsilus gracilis. Next base: position 112,449 of record PVHY01001445.1, read on the forward strand.
ACATGTATTAAACACCCACAGTTTCAAAACCATCCCCAAGGCAAGCATCCCAAAGCAACTATCACTGTGCCCATTTTTCACATCTTAAAACACCACAGCAAGGTCTGGGCCCAAAAATAGCTTCCTTATAACCGCAATACATTTTCAAATGAAGAAAAACCAGTTCAGAATAGTTAAGGCACTTTTACAAGCTCACACAGCTAGGTCCAGATTTGGACCTAGATTTGCCAGACTTCAAAACCGTGCCCTTTATGTTAAACCCCACTACTCTATGTACTGAACTCAATGAAAGTGGATTTTTCAGACATTTTCTTAGCAGATTTAGCTAAGGTAGGGAAGCACAGCAGTTCATGTTCAGCAGTGAGGACAGTGGATCATGTCTGGGGGAATCAGTGATCAAACTTTGAGCTTTGCCAACCCACAGTAATTCCCAGGTCTCTCTGAATGTGTGTTGTGAGTGGCAGTCAGCACAGAGCTTGTGGAAGAGATGTGGTACAAAGGACTGAAGTCACTCAAAATGGGATAATTGAGGACATATGGCCAGTTTAGCAATCCTAAATAAAGCTGCTCTGTAATCCCAACGCCCCAAGGCCAACATAACAGACCAACAGGCCTCTTGCCTTTCAATATTCAAGCTGACTATAAAATGGCAACAACCTAAACAAGAGCAACTTTAAAATTCCAACAGGAAATAATATCTTCTCCATGAAGCAGAAAGTCAAGCTGCCTCCTCAGATACAATCACACCCCTGTGGTGAAAAATAGCTGGGGGTTAAAAAAAAATTATCCTTATTTGAAAAATCCCTACAAAGAATGGCATTAGACATGTATTCCCTTACTCCACTTACCCCTAAAAAGGAGGCTTGTTTCCATTTTAGAACATGCTTTAAATAGTTTATAATGACTGGTAATATTTAGCTTTGATTTCTTCAGGTTGTGAATCTAAGGAAGTGAAAAGCTAGTTTTATGTTAAAGCAAAGATCTAAGGCTGGAATTACAAGTCATTTATTGTAGTTATCCTCTGCCTCTAGGTAGCTGTCTAAAAAGTTACAAAGGTGCAATTATCCAGGTGGCTAATAACCTTTCTGAATTCAGGATCCCACTGGTCATGGGAGAAACTGTGGCAGGGCTGAAGGCCAGAAAGCACATGGAACAAATCAGAAAACACCAAGAATTCAGAACCCAGTTACTCTTCACAGGCTTTAAAAGGGCCGCTGCATTCTCTCTAGTAATAAATCTTAAGGAAATTAACTGTACTTACTCTGTTGTCACGATTATTTCATTTTGAGCGTAGTATTATTTATACTATAACTGCTATATTATTTCAAAATGAAACTGACCCGGTCTACTTGTGTAACTTGTACTAACTTGCAAATCAGAAGGTAAGACAATGGTGATACTGAGACTATTTCACTCTCTGTATATCACTAATGCAGCAGCTCAGGTTTGAAATTCAACTCCTATTCATTGCCATGTTGCCCTGCGCAAGTTCCTTAATGTCTCATGTTGAAAATAAAAATAACAATGCTTCCTCCTCAGTGTTGTTGTACAGATAATACTGGGCACATGGTTGGGATTAATGAACTTAAAAAATCCTATTATCTTTTTCCACAAAATAATAAAGAGAGGTATCACAAGGGTATCACAATGGCTTTCATCCTATCTGAAAAATGCCCAGTATTACAGTCTTACCAATGCAGCTTGTATTCTGTCTGAATCTATACATTGTGATTTCAGAAATGCTTGGAAAATCCTCTTTCCTCTAAATGAATCCTGCTCACTTTTAACATTCAACCGCTAGAGAATCATTTGTTTGGCTTAAAACTTTACTTTCTAGGAAAAGTCAGGTTACCCGTGGATGAGGTAACTATAACAAGTAAACTCTTTCAGTCATCTACAGAGACAATTTTTCATCCTTTTCTGAGCGCAATGATTAAAGATTACATAATAAAGTAACCAGAGTCTGAAGGAGGAAAGAAGGGAGTAGCCCCAAAAGAACAAAGAATACAAAATTAGGAAGCTGGAAAAATTTAGAATTATACATGTAAATTCCCATATACAAAAATATTGACATTTTCTCCTGGGATAAAGACTGTGCTGAACAGCATCTGCTGTGTAGCACTTGAATTAATTATATTCCAAAATATTTAGGATTTCAGCCACAATATTCCTCCCTCAAAGTCTCTAGAGCTACAGAAGATTTAAATATTTTGTCTAGGAGATTATCAGGGCTCTAGACAAGATCAACTAGACTCAAGAGACCAGAAGGGAAATAAAAAAAAAGCAATTCATGAAATTCTGTTCCTGCTGAATGCCATGTGCTGCTGCAATAGTCCCCCAATCCTTCGCTGAGCATCTGTGAAAATGAGAGTTGGGACTACCAACTCTCCCAGTAAAAGCACAGCCTGACAGGATCAACAAGACTGTTGTTGCTGGTGTAGGGGTTAGGCCATCGCCATTCTTTTTTGAACCCCATAGCATAGCATAGTGAAAGCACAAGTCAAGTACAAATACAAGGTAAACTACTATTGCTGAACTGCTAAACTGCAAACTATAAGGTAGAGGCAGGGTTTGTTTGATTATCGAATATACTTTGGACAAACGCATTACTTTTATGTGTTCTTGAATTCTTTCGCATACCTGTCGACTACATGGATGGATGGATGGATGGATGGATGGATGGATGGATGGATGGATGGATGGATGGATGGATGGATGGATGGATGGATGGATGGATGGATGGATGATGGATGGATGGATGGATGGATGGATGGATGGATGGATGGATGGATGGAAAAAATAAGAAACATAAAAAGACACAAATGAGTCAGATTATTTAAATCTGGAAACAAAGGAGCAGCCTGAATTATTCCCTAGTAAGCTTCTCACCATCATCAAATGCACATCTTTGAGCCTCTCCAAAGAAGAAAGAAGGAATCAGGAAGAAAGAGAGGAAGTGCCTGGGGAGTATATATGTACATGCACATGTGTTGTAGGGGGTGTATTATAAGCACTAACGTTTTGCCCTCTTTTGGCATGAGTACCTAACACTCTACCAGACACATGCATAAGAACATTTAGATGTGTGATCTTAGAGGAACTGAGAGTGGTACAATTTTGAGAGCAAGGGTTTTTTAAGCAATGCACCAGGAATAAGAGGACTGATGTCTTGCTGTTACCAGCACTGTGGCATAGAAAAGCAATAATCTTTCTAGGCTTTAGTTATTTCATCTCTAACATGAGTGACGAGAACTAGATGTCCTTAAATATGCTCCAAGGGCCTCCTTCCCACTGGTTGCTCACTATGCTTCCTTGACCTCCCTGTCTAAATTAGACAACTGTTGCACCTTCTCACAGCACCCTTTATATTTCCTTTATAGAACCTATTATCTCCATTTATAGCTTCATATTTATTTATTATTTTTTAACATTTGCCCTCACCCCAATGGTAAATTACAACATTTAATGAGGACTTAACAAATTTTAGGTTCTGCTCTAATCATTTTATATACATTATTTACTTGATTCCCTACAATAACCTCTGTGATAAGTATTTTTATTACTCTAATTTTACAAATAAGAGAACTAAGATCCAGAGACACAGGTGACTTGTCTGAGGACACACAGTTTATAACTGCTGGCCTGGGATTTGAAATCAGGATGTCAGATCCAGAAACTTCACTGACTCTGTTGCCTGATTTGATCCTCCCAAAAGGCAGGATCTGGATATGTTTTGCTTACCACTCTATCCCTGATACCCAGCACAGTGCCTGAGTGAGGCAGCAAGGAAGAAGCACTCAAAGAACGCTTGCTGGAAGTATTAAGGAAGGAAAGAAGGGAAGAGAGAGGGGGAAAAAAATTCACAAAGCAGGATATCATTCTAGAGATTTTTCTTACCTGTAATTTGATTAAAGATATTTGCTTAAGACTGTTCTGGCTGAGGGTGGACACTACTGGGAAATACTCAAGTGGAAAGTAGAACATAGGTGTGAAACTCAGTTACAGGATCATTAATGATTTTGAGGACATGAGGAAAATGAAGCAGATTATTCTCAAAAACAAAACTGTAGTTTATTGCTGTCCATATTGTGAACATCATTTGGTTTTGGATATGAAAAAACCAAAATATCTCTGATGCACCATTTTAAATTATAAAACTGTACTTCTCCAGGGTTCTATTTCTGTGTTGTGTGCACAGCTTACAGTTAAGCATATATTACTTTTATAAATTCCTCAAAATCAGTTCTTGAAATCCTTAAAACATATATCTATTCCCCTTAGCTTATCCCTGCTTCTCTAGTCTTCCCAATGGGTAGAAACTCAGCCACCATCATTCCATGGCAACTTCTGAAGTGTGTGCTTTAAAGAACTAGGTTATTAAAATTATATTGAGGTAAAATAAAAGACCAGTCTTCACTGTCCTCTTCAAAGTGTTCTCCTCTGGAAAACTAATAACCTGGGGATGAAGCATGCCCCACCCCTCCTTAGATCTTCCTGGCTGATGGATACTATTCAAAGCTAAGTGTTGACAGATAATAAATAGGCTTAAACTATGTCACATACCAGTTCATTAAAAATAATAAATGTTCTCCTAGAAGGACCACAGTTTATAAGAGGATTAGAGGCATAGAAGAGAGGTTATGAAGGGCTTCCTTCTTATTTCTCAGGCCTGCAATATCTTGAGTATTTAAGCTTGTTATTCATTCAATAAATATTTATTATGGGCCTACTATGGGAAAGGAATTAGGTGCTGCAGAGGATTCAACTATGAAAAAGATATAATCCCTGCCCTTTAAGAGTCTCAAAGCATTTGCCAGAATCTTTAAATGCAGACAGTAACAACTAAAAGTAGGGCTTCTTATCTCCAAAACTGCTTTTCCACTGGAACACTGAAGAAGTTAGATTTTAGTCCTCTCGAGGAATTACAAGCTAGAATACAAAGAACTGTAACTCAAGGTCGGCTCTGATGAAAGAGGTGGTGAAGTCATGATCAAAGGAGGGTGTGCTCAGAGTCACTTGGAGAGACTGACAGTCACTTCCCTAAGAGAATGGCACTGGGAAAGGTTCCAGAGACATGTAGGGTGTGGCTGTGTAGAGTGAGCCAAAGAGAATATTCAACGTGAAAGAAGAATGTCCAAAAATAAATTCAAGGGAGAATTTTGAGGTCTGTTAAACTCATGGTTCTGAAAGCATCTCCTCGAACCCTGCTAGAAAAGCAAGCTCTCAGATCCATCCTGGGCCTATTTTGGGGATGGGAAGTAGTAATCTATGTTTTAAGTTTTCCAAGTGATCCTGGAACAAGTTCGAGTTCACAAACAATTGCATTGTACACTTGCAATGGTAAACCTTGGGAAGGTGGGTAGGAGGCCTGCAAGTCTAAGGAATTTATACACAATTTACCATTCAATTGTGGGTCAATTGAGGCTTTTAAGCAAATCAGGTCCCAGGCACTGGTTTCAGGCCCTCCCTTTTCCACAAAGGAAAGTGACCAGGCAAAATCTCTTTGCCACGACACACTGCACAAGCCTGCTTTCTTCCATAGCACTAACCAAATGTCTTCCACTGAAAAGGCCAGTATTCAATATGGAGATGCAGGTACTGAATCTTAAAAAAAAAAAATCTACCTCCATAGGAATACCCAATCTTCCTATGGAGGACAAGCACTGTGCAGGTGAAACACTGCAACCTGCTAACACATCACACAGCATTTTGGGGTTACATCGTTGCTTACTATCCCTACACACTTTGCATCTAAAGGATGATAACGGGAGGCTGAGCAAAAGAATAATGTCACTCCCACCTCAGAAACAGGCACATGGCCCAAATTCATTGCCAAATAAGCAATCCTGAAATACAGGTATAATTTAAAGGTACTACTGCTATCAATTTTGTTCACTTGAATGAAAGTAGCACACAAGAATGAATTGTCTGCCTATATTAAAGGGGGGAAGGGTAATTTATGATGACTAAACATCAAATGCAACTACACAGGAAAGCAGCAATAGCATTTTAAAGGCAGTCTATAAAGGAACTCCCCTCCCCCCCCAGATTATACTGGTTCCTATGTATATTATAGCAAAACTCCCCAAAAACAACATTACTGAGATTTCCCAAGCAGTTACCTTTAATTAACAGTCCGTTTTTAATTTCCCCCATATACTAAGTGACTTGGAGCATTTAAATACTATGTTTGGACAATGTAATGACTATGGTCAAACAATTGTTAAAATTTATAACCTTCTCCTTATAACTCACATAACAGTGTAAGGAAATTTCTATATGAGCAGATTTTTATTTGCGAAAGCATCAATGCTTGATTACAAGCATCTGTATTTTTCTAGTTATACAGGCACTGACCTCAAAATTATTTTGTCTGAGTCTGAGTCATGTTGTTAGCATGTTCAGGCCACAACATCAATTTTAAAAATGAAAAACAAAATATTCTGTTGCCTCCATATACTGAATTCACAGTGTAACTATTATACCAAATTCTGGCAACTCTAATCTATGCAGTACTCTCAGAGATGGAATTCCTTTCTGTAAGAATCTCCTTCATCAAGTAATCTATGCAATATGAAACTCCCAATAATTCCAAAATGAGGAGTGAATTTTAAAAATATATTTGCTTTAGTGATGAGGAATTAGGCCTAACTGGGAGCAGAAATGAAGCTAAATGGGGCAGGAATGACGCCAGAGTGAGATCAAAACTTTATATAAAAGAAACTACCATATTCTCTTCCTACAAGGGTCACATAATTCAAAATCCTCTATGGATTACTTTATTATATTAGTATTCTTCCAGTATTCTCAAAAGTCCGTGAAAAAAATTCATAAATGCTCCTTTAAAAGCAAAATCTTTTAAGTACAGATGTAATTCTCTAACAAAATTTAGTTCCTCCAAAAATAAATGAACAAAACTTTATCTCTGCTCCAAATCTCCTTTTTCCATTGATTTACCATATCTACACTTGAGTTGATTCCTTCATAGAGCAAATGTATCAATAAATCTGCACAGTGATGGGGAAAATCAAGTCAGATTGCCTGGACTTGAGGATACATGTCTCCACTTCCCTATGCCTCAGTCTCCTCATATGCACAGCAGGAATGTTAAACATACCCAACCTATAGGATTGCTATAACATTTATATGAAAAAACACACATGAAGGGCATAGATTGGGACCTGATTCTTAATAAGCTTTAATCATTATGTTCCTAAAATTAGACAAGAAATACAAAAATTAGGGAGAGAAAAGATATTTAAAATTTAAAACAAAAATTTTAAATTAAAGCATAATTAATTCCTTCTTTCCAAACCCAATCAAAAGTCTATGTGATAGCTGATAGTGTAATAAACACCAATGTTAAGAAGTTCAAGGATACTTAGCAACAAAGGGTCACAAAATCATGCTTGGTGACTTGTCTTCTGTCTCCTATTCCAGAAGGAAGGAATTGATGTAGGCTATGCAAACACCTAAAATAAAGCAGTCCACCCTCCCTTCCAGAATATTATATTACTTTAAAAAGTCATCAGTTATAAGCGATCATTTAGCAGGTTATAGAACTTGAAATCTGTAATGTCTCACAGACAGCTTATACTGTCTTCATAAAAAAAAATACCTTTAAAAATAGATGTGAAAATCAATTTTTTATAAAATGAACCAAAAATTTTAGAATAATACAAACCCTTTGCAAAAACTTCACAAAATAGTTTACCAGAGGAGATCAATAGTCTTTCGTGTTGCTCTCTATTAATATTTAAGAAACATTAATCACATTGTTTTAAAAAGCGAAGTTCTTAGCTTTCTAGGCCAGGCCATAATCCACCCACAATATCACTTCCAACTTTTTGTTCACTTGGCACTAATTATATCATGAGCATTTTCCCTGAAATACTGGAAACTTTTTAGAAATGTTTGTGGTTATTTTAAATAAGTCACACAGGATTCAAATAGACTAATATGATTTGTTTAATTATAATACTGACCATGTAGCATTTTTCCACTCCCTTATAATCGCAAATAACATTTCAGGAAATATCTTTGTGCATTAATCTTTATAGCTGTGATTATTTCCTTAAGATAGAGTCTTAGAAGTGGAACTGCAAGGTCAAAAGTACTAATAATACTCATCAAACTGCTTTCCAAATAGCTATATCAATTTACTCTTTGCTTTATGAAATAAATCACATCTCTAAAAATATTCACTAGATGTTGCCCTAATTTGCATTTATGTAATAACTAATAAGACTGAACATTTTTTCTTCTATTTGTTAGTCACTTATGTTTCCCCTTTTGCAGTCTGTTCATAAATTTTGTCCCCTTTTCCACTGGGGTTATTTACTGTTGGTGTTAATAGTTTGTAAAGAAAATCATATTACTTATTATATATTAAGAAAATTAATATCTTGTAGTGCTTTTTCACATGTCCTATATAGGTAACCTATTTATCAAATTGTCCAAACTTGATGGTATACAGTTTAATTTTTATGCAGTCAAACTTGTCCATATTTTTATTTTGTGATAACTTCCTCTTTTTTTTTTTTTTGGTCTTTCTCTTTTCCTTTTATTGAGATGCATTTAATGTAGTACACTGTAAAAGTTCAAGATGCAGTCTTCCATTATTTTAAGTTTTAGAAATGGCTCCATTTATAGGCAACAACAATTGCTGGCATGGAAATGGAGAGGAAAGAACACTTACACACTTCTAGTGGGATAAAAACTGATCCAGCCACTATGGAAAGTTGTTGGAAGACCCTCAAACTACTGAAAATGCAACTGTCAGTAACCCCAGTTCTGGGATCCAGTAATCCCAGTTCCAGGAATCTACTCACAGGATAAAAAAACACTAATTCAAAAGGACACCTGTACTTGGATGTTTATTGCAGCACTATTTACAATAGCCAGGATATGGAAACAACCCAAATGCCCCCAAACAGATGAATGGATCAGAAAGTTGTGGTATGTGTACACAGTGGAATATTATTTGGCAACTAAAAATTACAAATTTGGTACATTTGTGATAATATGGATGGACCTAGAAGGAATTATGTGCATAGCAATAATCCAGAAAGAAAAAGAAATACTGAATGATCTCACATATATGTGCGAAATAGGGAAAACAAACAAATGAAAGAACAAGTAAAATTTAAAACTAACTATCAGCAGAACTGAAGCACAGAGCAAGAGAGAGGGAAGGAGGTAAAATCAGGGGAGAGATGGGAACAAGAGATTAAGATGATGGTTCATGGGTGACAAGGTGTTGGGAGAACCTCGGGGAATATAATGATGTAAAATATATATGTGCAATCAATAAAAAAAAGGAAAAAAGATTTAAAAAATAGAAAAGAAATAACTTCATTCATTGATCACCTATGTTTTCTTCTATATTTTAAGTTATTTCTCACATTTAATTCTCTAATCTAATTAGAATTTTTGTAGCATATTTTAAGTGCTTTTCAAAAACAACAATAAGATCACAGTGGGGGCTTAAGATAATCTTAAGGTAGTAAGGCTAATAATAACTGTAAATTAGTTAATAGCATTTTCAAAGGTATAAACTGTGTGTGAGACTACTAATACAAAGTACTTAGAATATGTTGGGGGTGGGGAGGGAGTTACTATCTAATTATATAAAGTTTTGGTTTGGGAGGATGGAAAGTTCTTTCTAAATGGTGGTAATGGTCTATACACTGTGTGTGCTTAATGCCACTGGACCACACATTGAAAAATAGTTAACTAGCAAATTTTATGCTATGTACCTTTACAATAATAAAAAATAATAATAATTCTTTTAATTTAATGTTTAGTCTCTAGAAAGCCAGTATCATTTAAAATATCAACTAGAAAATCATTTACTCAGCATTATATAAAACAGTTCTATGTTTGAATTTCAGCTTTTACTATTTTACTATAATTGTGCCATTTAGGAAGTTCTTCGATATTACTTAGTCTCATTTTTTTTCAAAAATTTCTATTTTCTTACATCTTCAATCATCTATGTATAGTTCCTCTTCCCCTTAGGTGGGACACTCTCACCAGCAATCTACCAACTTAATATCACCCCACTCCCCTGTGTCTCCCTCCCCATTCCCCACCTCACAACACTCCAACTCCTTTCTCACAGCAAGTCAGAGAGTGAGTGATGGTCAGCCCACTGGTTCTCTTTTTTCAGGAACAATGTTCTTTTTCTGAGAAGATGGGGCAGACCCCTACACCACAGGAAGTTTCAAAATCAATGAGTCCAGAGAAGCCCTACACACACCTGTCCAACAAGAGGTACCTGCCTCCCAGTTGTTCCTGGAGATATGAGGAGTCTGATCTAATCTGGTCCAACAGTATCTCATTTAATCTTGGTATAGGAATTAGAAATTCTTGCAATGGCAACAATGATAGTCAAAATACTTAACATATAGTGTACCATTAGGCCCATAACAATGATGCAAAAGTCTTGTCCTCGGGGTTATTGCCAAAATGCCCCCCATGAGCAGAGCAGAGCCAAGTCACCGGGAGAAAAAGAAAGATGCCCAACAGATCAAGAAAAAGGACAAGGGCATAAACAACCATGAAGACCACACTGATAGCTTGTATCTGCCCCCACTTCTAAGGACAACTTGATTCCTATAATCAACTGTCAAGTAACAAGCATTGGATTCTATTCTTTGGTCAGCCACCATGCCATCAATTCAAGGTAATATATTATAACACAAGTGAGCTAATTATAAATTTCTCTTCATAATAACAATACAGTCATATCTTTCAGAGCATGTCCTGGCTATGAAAACTCATCCCTGATCAATCATTTAAGAAGGAATTTTTTCAAGGCTTTCTAAACATAAATAATACCATCTATTCTGTATTATATTTCCTACTTTTCATCTTAGAAGGTAACCTTTTTCCAAATCTTGTTGATACCTTATCATAGGAAAAGTCAGGATCACAAAAATTTTTAAATGTTTATACATATATGTGTTGTTTAGATTAAAAAGGAGACTGAGACAGCATAATGAAATCAGGTGCAACAAAAGAGGCAGAAGCCACCAACCAACAAGCCACAGGAAAAAAAAACGCACTTAAAATGCAGCTTCTGCCGCTCAACTTTCTTCACTCACTTGTAGCAATTGCCAGAAAAATGCAGTTTAACAAGGGAAATTAACCAGGAAAATGAAAAGTCCTTAGTGCCACAAGTGGCCAGTTATCTTACTCCAGTCATCATTTTCACTCCCAAAAGTCTCAAAAACACATGTCCAAGATGGTGCCCTTTGCCCCTCCAAACCTGAAGCAGGCACTGCAAAGTTCAGTCTTTCTCCAGCATCTTCTCTTTGCTTCTTCTCCAGTGTCTGTGCTGCTCAACTTCTCCAAGATTCTTCAAATTTCTTCCACAAATGCTGATGCACAAATCAGCTTTCCAAATCCATGGCCATCTCCAGGTACCAGCTCACTAAGCCACCTTGCTGCGGTGCCACACTCTCCATATTGGCTATTTTTCTGCCAGCTCCATGGGTCCTTGCTACCACCAACTCTCTCTTCTAGAGGGTTTACCCTGGCAGGCCACATGGGCCTGTTCCCTCAGTCCACCACTCTTGTCTCTCTCCTTTCCTCTTCTTTTTTTTTTTTTCTATCCTTGCTCCTTCCTTTTATCTGCCTTTTGGCACTTCTCGTTTCTTTTCAAACATCTTTCTCTCAGACCCCACCCTTTCTCTCAGACCCCACCCACCAGGATATTCTGGAGCCAATACAATTTTTAACCTTGTCACTCACAACCCTGTATCAATAAGACTAGGATAAACGTCCAGTCCCTTCAAATCAAAGAACAACTAAAAATGGTTTTGAGGTTTTAGTTATATCTAGAAGAAATGTATGACATTCATTTAGAGGAAATTTAAAAATGCATGCTACATAAAAAAGGAAAATGGATATTCACAAGAATTAGGAACTGGTGTTTTCAAAATAGCAGACACAGCTCCGGGGGAAACAAGAGATTACTGTCGGTGCAGTCACAGCACCTATGGTGGATTATGAAGTGTGACACCTATAGACAGCTATGAGGCTGACTCATCCTCCCACCTACAGGGCAGACCACACTGAACTGGCCAAATTTTTGTAGGCACAAGAGCCAGAAGAGAGTCTAAGAAGTCAAGATTACCAACAGAGACCATGTTCTGACTGATACCTGGTACAAGGAAAAGGCTCTAGCAAAGGGCAGAGGAGGTCAAGGAGGCCCTCCTGTGGTGTGCTCCCCTCAACTGCCTTGGAGCTACCCTTAAAACTCCTGTGACTAGAGGTGATTATTCTCTTCCAGTATATAAAGATAAGATCCAAAGTTCTACTTCTTGAACATCACACAAGGAGGGATGAGACTTATCTTTAATTTAGGGGCTTCTCGCAAAAGGAAACTCATGAAAATAAGCTAGAAACAAAAAGAAATATTAGATGATCTCACCTATATGTGGGATATAGGGAAAACAAACAAAAAGACAAGGAAAACTTAAAACTAACAAACTGACAGCAGAACTGAAGCATAGAGCAAGGGGTGGAGGTAAAATCAGGGGAGAGATAAGCACAAGAGATTAAGATGATGGTTCATGGGTGACAAGGTGATGGGAGAACCTCAGGGTATACAACAATGCAAATATATGTGTGTGTGCATGTGTGTAGTCGATTAAAAATATATAAATTAAATAAAAAAGAAAAAGGAAACTCTCAGGGGACATCTAGAATCAGAACTCTGGGTCACAAAGCCCTCAGTGCACTCAACGCTCTCGTTTAAAGACATTATAGAAACATTGCTTCTTTGGGGCTTAACAATAACAGAAGGAGATAAAAGGCAAAATGACAATTTGATTTGTCAGTACAGAAATGTTAAAAAAAGGTGTGATGTTTTAGGAAACATAATTATCTTTTGTTTTCTTAGAAAAAATGTAATTGAAAAGGACCATAGTTAACTTTCTAGAACTGGAGTAACAAGAGAATTTTATAATGTGTATATTTCCAAGTATTTGAAAGAAAATCATCAAAGCAAGAGGATAGTTTAAACATTTTTATTATGGTATAATATACATATAATAAAATTTACTATTTTTGAGTGTACAGTTCAGAAGCATTAAGTGCATTCACAGAGCCATATTATTACCCCAACCATGCTCAATATTTTTCATTATTCCAAATTTAAAATCTATTCCTCTGAACATTAATTCCCCATTCCCCTGACTCCCCTCTTCCCCCCCAGCCCTTGACAAGCACGATTTTACTTTCTGCCTTTATGAGTTAGACTACTCTAGTTAACTCTAGATAAAGATACAGTATCTTCTGTGACTGATTTATTTCACTTTAGCAAAATGTCCTCAAGAATCATCTGTTACATTTCAGAATTTTCTTCCTTTTGAAGATTGAATAATATTTCTGATTGTATATGCATATATATGTGTGTACCACATTTTGTTTATCCATCAACAGATACCTGGGCTGCTCACATCCTACTTATTGTAAATCATAATACCACTATGATGATGGCTATGCAAACATGTTTGATTTCCACTTTCAGGTTTTTAGGATATATACCCAGAAGTGGAATTGCTTTACCATTTTCCATAGTGACTGCTCCTTTTAATATCTCCACCAGTAAATATCACTTCACAATTTTAAAATCTAAACATTTTTAAATATTTTTTTTCCTAATTTCTCATTACATATCATTAGTTTGCAAAGCAGCAAGGGATAGTTAAATAATCTCTCCTAAATTGAGCTATTTTAAGTTAAACCCTAAAATGAGAGCATGAAAAAATGATTCTGAACACATAGAGGGATGGATGGGTTTCCCATGTCCCAACAGTGGCTTCCTCTCCACACACCCACCCAGCTCAGCACACACTCTCTTGATTCTACCTTACTGCAACCCACCCTCTCTCAGACTCTCATCATATAAATTTGAATTTCATCAATATCAGAAAAGTAGTCCTCAATCACAACTTTCATTATCTGTTTTGAGTTCAAGAATATGAATTAATTCTACATCCTTTGCCTGTTCTTCAAGGACCTTAACCATCTCACCATAATATGTAACTAAGAAATCTCTAATCATTGTCTGATATTATCCATGAGTCATGAAAACTTTTACCACATAATACCTTCCCACATAACACCTACTCCAATAGCTAAACCAAAGTCCCAACCACTTTCCATTAATATCTCATGAAGCACAAACAGATGTGCTGAGCATCTGACCAAGATAAGAACCAAAATGATCTTTTTTACTGTTTCTCAGGGTGGTCAACAGGAAATGATCACAGAAACACTCCGCTTTATTAGCCAAACCACCAGTAAAACAAAGGTCTTACTGTTTTTTTTCATTTTGGAGAATAAAATTATTGTGAAAATTCTGGCCCTTTTGTCCAACACTAACTTAGTTCTTTGGTGATGATAATAGTAATGGTGTCACTTTAATTTGATAAATACCTTCACTATCTTGTTTGATCTGGCTTAAAAGATAAGAGTTCAGCTCTCACTTTACAGGTGACCTGGGGGTAAGCTATCCAATGGGTTTCAGTACAAAAAAATGGGACTAAAACTCCCAGGTGTTCTGCTTCACACCCTCGAGACATCCCACTTGCAGGGTCCTTGCCTTGCAGGGTCACTCTCTGAAAACAACTCTTGTCAAGAATAAAGTTATTGAAATTCCTTTGCCTATTGAAGTTGTTTTATCCTAGGGGATAATTTACTAAGGCTGCTTAGTTAGTTTTAGTTGCACACAAATAGAGCAGAAAATGAAGAAACTCAGTAAGGTGCTGTGATGACATTTAACCTGAGGTTAAGGAGGCAGATCCACTTTTTGCTAGAGTAGTTTTCGCATCAGGAGGTTCTGTGAGCATCCTCAGAACCCTCCTTCTGCAGGAATTTACTGACAGGGAAGTGTCATTTGGAAAATTATGATATGAGAGGGGGAGAAAATAAGACACTAGGAATACATGTGAACTGGTAACAGATGGAATTCTTGGTATTGGTTATGAAACTATTAGATGATTGCTCATTCCTGTAACATAAGTCATAAGGTACCCCCCCCTCCAGCTTTGCAAAATGAAGAAGAGTGTTTGATGATGAAGAACCAACTGATTTTCTTGATGCACTTAGCCCTACCAGGTTGAATCTCTGGACAATAACCAGAATCTCTCCTCACTACACTGTTTTTGGAGGCCAGGATCATTATCTTATTAAGTATTTCCACCACCTTAACACAGAGCAGGCTCTCAAAAACATAGAATGAATAGACTCTGAATTGGATGATTAGCATAATCCCAGAGAAACAATACAAAAATTTTTGGCTCTTAAAAATTATGGCTTTGAGTGTCTTGGATTCCAGTCCAGAATCATCTGGTTTCTCATTGCACTGGGATGTAAATACCCAGAGAAATGTTAAATCTCAGGGCAGACTTTTTGTGGAAGCAGAAGACACATTCAGTAACACAGCTTTCTGCAAAAACAGTTATAAAACAGTTTCAAAACTCCCAGATTTAAGAAGAAGTCAAGCAGTCACATTTGTTAAAAACTATTTCCCACTCTTACACAGAAGACACAGATGTACTCCATACTTAATAAAAAAAAATCACTGAAAAGTCCATTTCAGCCACACCTTGGGGAAACTACTTTCTAAGGTAAAACATATTTTCAAAATCATAGAAAGACAGTATTAATATTATAAGCAAAATTCCTCAGGCAGTCTAATGGCAAGCACATACAGATCTTTAGCCATCTCTCAGATTGATAAACAGGACATTAAATAATGTAGGGTTTAGGATTTCTCAGTCTCTCAGGAAATAAATCACAGTTACTCTCAAATTTTGCTCTTTCATTCTGGTATATCTTAACTTCAATAACAAAATAATTTTTAATAAGTACCTTTAAATTAGTTAATGCTTGCTTAGATAGGGATATTTGCCAGATCTACATTATCATGTCATTAGCATGACATGCGCCTTTGGATAAGAAGACTCTGTGACTTAAGTATATATGATAAATCCCTCAACATATACTAGAACAAATAATAAAGTAGATAAAACAGAGGGTGAAAAATATCTAATTTTTAAGAAGATAAGTCTTACTTTTACTCACATTGTACTGTTTAATATGTTCCTGACAATTCACTTATAAATTTAATTAAATATAAAATGAAATCATGTTTTAAACACAAGAGAGCTTGATATTCAAGGAAATTATATTTGAAATTTTTAAATTAAATTTTTAATAAAAAATTAATTCATTTCTTTATATGGGAAAGGTCAGCCCATGATTTTTTACTGAACAAACTTAAATTTTTATATAATCATCTTATTTATAAGACAAATGAGTAACAGGAAAATAAGACTCACATTTTCAAAAGATCACTGTAAAGTCATTAGATTAGAAAATTTTTAGGAGAAAGAGCTATATGTTATAACGGCTATCTTACTGGCAGAGAAGCCATTTACACAATATAAACAAGTAATATTGAGACATGTTAGACAGATAGACATCCACTCATGACACCACCCACAGCCCTGGGAAGAGCAAGATGCCTCTAGCAGCGCTGGAGCTGCAAAGGCAGCAGGGGGAGTTTCCTTGCAACTGCCTGGAACTTGCTGCCACTGGGCAGCACCCAGGCTACCCTGAGAGGGGATGTCTAAGGATGGCTACACGGAGGCTCACCTCAGTGAGGCTGGCTTGATGGCCAACCCCAGAGCTACCTGGTTCTGAGCACCAGAGCACCTTCTGCCCTTGGGGCTCCAGCACTTAGCCCCAGAAACTCACTGCCTGTGGGCAGCACACCAGCAGTGGGCAGCAGCAGGTGGCAGGCATTTGACCACCAGTAACCCCACAGGCAGAGGCCAGCAGTGACACCAGGTGGCAGTGGTTCCCCTGCCTCCCCATTGGGGGGGACAGCAGTGGTGAGATTCTGGCAAAGGAGATTAACCTCTAGCCCTACAGATCTCAGTTCAGGACTCTAGCAAGGAGTGGGACACCCACTGGGTCAGCTCTAGAGTTGTGGGTCACAGAGTCACAGGCAGTAACAAGGTCAGTGGAGTACCAGGTCAACGAAGCTCTATTGTCAGCAGCTGGGACCCATACCCCATGCTGCTACAGGACCCCTTCTTTTATGTTGCTCCACCCAGCCCCGCTAAAGGGGTCTGGGTACAGAGCATCTCCAGCACCAGTGTACCTGGCTCTGTGCTCCTTGGAGCTTGTCCTGAGGTCAAGGTGGCAGATTCTGTGCAGGCACCAATTTTTCCCTTTCATATGTGGTGCCTAGATGATAGAAGGTATCAATCAGGTGCGAGTCAAATGAATCAATCAGGTTCAAGCTCAGCTTATTAGTTAGTTATTCAGAGAGAAAATGGAAATAAGCTGATTGGTACTAAATGGCCCATCAGTCACTTAGGATTCAAAAAAGTCCAATCAGACTTGTAGGGTGGGGGACACTAAGAGAGGTCAGAAAGTAGGGCAGGAGCCAGCTTAAGGTACTGGTTTCCTGGCCTCTGAAGAAAGAAGGAAGGTCCAGCAGGCAACCTCCCAAGAGAGATGAGAAGCTGGAGGCTGTTGCAGAGATCTGGCCACTGCACCTGCCTCTGGCCCTGACCTCACCTGAAAGAAGCACCATATGCCTCAGGCTGGTGTCTCAAAGGAGCTGTTTGACTAGTGTAAGCCAACAAGTCACAAAGAGTCGTCAACACTGCTTACTAGTGACCAGAGATGACCAGATCTACAGCCAGTGCTGACAGGAGATGAGCATGCTGTGTCCAGGTCACCTTTGGGAACTGGCAACTCCTTTAGGTGTTTTTGCCTCTGTTGGAGTCCAGTCCAGCCTCCATGCTGTCCAATCCAACCTTCAGATGTTAGCTGTGGGCATACAGCTGTGGACACTGCAGACCATAGCTGCAAGTGGCATCTCAGTGGTCTCACCTATGAGCACCTCCAGTTGCCGCCATGAGTTGGATCCTTGCCCACTGCTTGCTGGTGAGCCCTGAACTCCAGTCTCTCACTGATGGGACAGCATCATCTTGAACTAGCAGCCTTTTATGTGGAACTTCCGTACACTGTGGACACCATCTGGGGTGAGATAAGGCTACCTGTGGCCCTGGCAACTCTTTGTTTCTCTTATTTGTTAAGCAAATCCCATTGTTGTTGTTCCCTGGAACTAAGTGGTCTTACAATTGAGCACATGGGAGAGAACCCAAAGCCAGTGACTTGCCCTGTAGAGCACTGTCAAGCACCATTTCAGAACCGATGTTCCATTATTTGTTGCATAGACTGAAAGTTAAATACTGGCTCTTTTTCTTATTTTTGTGTAGGAGAGATGATTATATTTTATTTTTAATACTTTAATACTTTCCCCCAAGATTTTAAATCAAATGGTAGGTGGAAGAACATTAAATGTGAATCAACTTCCCCAGAAAGTAACTGTGCATAAAATGATGATGAAAGTGGTGTGTGTGCGTGTGTGTGTTTGTGTGTGTGTGTGTGTGTGTGTGTGTGTGTATCGCTAAGAGACTAAAGCCAGCCTACAACCACCCTCTACTATCAATATACTGTGTGGCTAGGATATTTCTGGCAATATGCCAAAGTGTTTTGTGACCTGACCTGGAGCTCAAGTTACGAAGTACAGTATTAAAGCTCATCTTATACCTGTACCTTAAGAGGGGCAATCTATGAGGTAATTGCACCTAGTAACTTCTGTGTTGTGTCACCAGTCTTGGTTTGGGGCAAAAAAATAAGTCCAGCATCTCATCTCCCCCATCTTCTCCAAAAGCTCTATCTTTTGGGGGGACTAGGAAGGGAAATTAGCAGTGTACTTTTTTGTAAAAAAAGCTTTTTCAGGAGTTGAGGGGTATTAAAATTCCATTGACAGTAAGAGACAGCTGTGAAGAGGCAGCTTTATCAAATAACTACATGAGAGTACATCAGCAACAATCTTGATCTCTGCCTGTCCTCTGACAGTTCACTTGGCAGACTGCTCCTCGGCCACTCATGGCTGCACTTGCTGTGGTACCAGGCCTCTCTGGTTCTTCTGCATTGTCACCTTTGAAGATGGTCAAGAGGTTACACTTTGTTCTGTTTAGCACCAATGTCCTGGTAACTACCTCCTGAGTTAGTTGCTTATATGACAGCTTTCCCACTCCTCTGGAGATGTGTTAGCAATTGTGGCGGAATCTCCAATTCCTGCCTATTCATGTACCAACTCTCATATCAAAATCTGTATCTTGACTCTATCCAGCATGTGATGGCTACCATGTACATTTTATTAAGAAAAATGGATGGATAGACGGACAGATGGATGGATGGGTGGATAGATATGCATCCAAAGAGAAAACTCCCAGTGGTTATTATAAATCTATCCTGTTGAAACCTGAGTGAGTCTAGGAAAAACTTACTTCAGGTAAAGTGAATGATTTTTAACTTAAAATGGATCAGAGGCCTAAATGTCAAAGTTAGAACTGTAAAAATCCTAGAAGAAAAAAATAAAAATTAATCTTCATGAACTTTGGTTAAGCAATGATTTCGTATATATAACACTAAAAGAGGAGCAATGAAAGAAAAAATGAAAAATTGGATCCCACTAGAAACATAACTTTTGGGTTACAAACATGACAAAAACAAAAAGGCAAATCTTTCAGATGGGAAGAACATACTGACCTATCATATGTGATAAGGGTCTTCTTATCCCTGAGTCTTATATGCTAAAAGAACTCTTACAAGTCAGTAATAAGTTTGTTAACTTATTTTTTGCTTATTTTCTTACATCACTGTTCTCCCTTCAGGTGTAGTCCCCATAATTCTCCCACCACCAGAACTGTGAACCTCACCACAATCCCTTGCGCTCTTCCTTCCCCCTCTTTTAACCTCTTCCCCTCCGCCTCTCTTCCTTCCCCCTCTTTTAACCTCTTCCCCTCTGCCTCCCTTGCTCTGTGCCTCAAGCCTACCTTTAGATTTCAAGTTTTGCCTCTTTTTCCTGGCCCTTTGTTTGGTTTTCAATAATTTTTTAAAGGCCCAGTTTAAAAATTTTTAATTAGATATTTCTCCAAAGAAAGTATATAGCTGATCAAGCAAATTAAAGGTTGCTCAGTCTCATCAGTTTAGTGAAATACAAATCAAAATCACAAAGTGATATTACTCCATACGACTAAAATCAAGAGACAACTACCACCATTGGTGAGGATGTTGAGAAAAGAAACGTATCCATTGTTCCTTGGACTGTAAATGATGCAGCAAATTTAAAAACTGGTTTGAAAGTTCCTCAAAATGGGATTTACTAATAAATTAGCAATTTTACAACTAGGTGTCTAGCTATAAGAAAACAAAACTTAAGTCCACACAGAGACTGATACAAAAATGTTCATAACAGCATTATTCTTCAGAGTGAAAAACTGGAAATTACCTACATACAGATCACTTGATGAGTGGGCATGTGTATATATACACACAATAATGGAATATCACCTAGCAATCAAAAGGAATGAGTCCGGTCCATGCTACAATACAATGAATTTTGAAAAACATTCTAAGTGCAAGAAGGCAGTCACAAAATACCAAGCACTGAACAATCCCATGCAAATGAGATATCCAGAAGAGGCAAATTTACAGAATCAGAAGTTTAGTGGTTTTCTAGTGGAGAGAAGGGGTAAGGGGAACGGAATGACTTTTCTTTTTGATGTGATAGAAATGTTCTAAAATTAGTGATAAGAACTGCAAAATGCTGGAACTTAAACCCCCCTGAATTGTGTATCTGAGAACATGTGGAACTGTAACAGGGTAATCCCCAAGAAAAGGGGAGATTACAGGTTCCCCACCCCAATCTAAGGAAGGGTGGAACAGATCCTAGAGGAAAAGCATGATAAGAAAAGGAGAAGGAAGTAAAGAGGATCCAGAAGAGGACCTGAAGGAGCAGAGAGAGATGTGAAGAAGCTGCACTTGCTTCTCAGACTTGGACTTGTACCAGGGACTTGGGGAACACAGAAGGAGATACTTGAGACAGAGATATGGGTGAGAGACCTGTGGGGATGTTGACAATGGCAGACTTTAGCTTGACTTGGGTTTTGACTTTGATCTTTTCCTTCCAGATTTGCCTGGCCCCTTCTCCCACTTTCCTATGGGTCCCCACCAGAAGGAGCCTTAGATTTGTGGCCAGATTTTAGGACTCAGAGGCCCCACTTTGGGCTAACCCTGTTTGACTGGGCATTTACTCATCAGGAAATTTAATAGGGTTATTTAATTGGCAACTATTTTAACTATATTCTTTCTCTTCTCTCTACTGCACATTGATAGTATTGAAGCTATTTTCCATTGATGGTTCTACACACTGGTGTACACTTTGTCTTGATGCAGTGGATGGCAGAACCTATTTAGAGTAGGCAGGCTTGGGGTCCCAGGGTGTCCCTCACCCTGCCCCTGTAACAGAGTAAGTGGTGTGTAAACTGTATCATAGTAGCATAGTAAGCTCAAAAGGGAAAGGATCTCATAGTCTTACTTGTCCAACAGTTAGATAATAACTGTGCCTAACTATATATACTCAAGTCATAAACTATCTGGCCTATAACACCAGTATCTCAGTGTCCCTCCCTCTTTCCTGCTTCACAAAGCAGAGACACAAGCATGCTGGATGGATGCCAATGCAAAGAAACTCAATAGTTTCACCTTTTCCCTAAAAATCATGATTTCCCAAGAAAAATCTTTCCTAAAAATAAAGCAAAGGAAAAAATCAAAAACATACTACTCTAAAACCTGTTGCTAGGGTATAGCCACGCCTTCATGATTACCCCAACTCCATATACACATACCAGTTCCTTTCAGAACACAGCCAAAAGCAGCCAGATCTATTTTTACCTGGGTTATAACAGAATGAAAGAAATGCTCATTTTCTGCGGCTTTTTTTTTTTTAGCTTACTACATCATTCTTCTTTCCTGAATTCTCCTGAGCTAATGTGATACAATCTTGAAAATGTACACCATAATGAGATCAAGAGAGGTTGGCAAGAGCCTGTGCAGTAAATAGGCATGGGTGCTAATCGATAACCTACTTTCAAGTGAAAAGGCCCAGTCCCTCCCCCACTCTGGCTGAAAAGCAACAGAACCACTACTGCCTCTGGGTGAGTGCTAATTGCTACTCTCACCAAGCCAGGGGCAATCTTATCCAGGTGATCCATTAGTGCGAAACTACTATAAAAGGAGCAGGAAAGGAGGAGGCTGGAGTGGAGGGGAAATCAGGGTAAAGAGGTTAAACAGCACAAAAGTGATTTAAAGGAAAGAAAGGTTTTTAATTTGTGTGTGAACGAGATAAAGAAAAGAAACTTGAATGTAGTAGCAAGACTGCTGACACAGTCTCTTCTCCAGCACAATAATCCTTGTTGCTCTCAGGCTTCTCTGCTTGTGACAGGTTGGGGGGATAGGAGGGGATAGGAGTCCCCACATAACTTTACCCAAAAAAAGATACAAGACTCCTGCCCAATGACTCCAGAATGGTCCTGACTGCTGCTCTGGTCAAGAGCAAGTGTGTGACTATTTCCGACTTGGGTCCTTTCAGTTTTCTTCTACAGGGATGATTGGCCCATGAACTGCACGCCTATCGCAGGCAAAAGCCAAATTCTCTGCACTACATGAACATATTTGTAAATTTTAAAGTGATTACAAATCCCCTCTCAAAGCTGGATCATGTTAAATAAAGGGAGCAGTTTAGAAAATAAATTGGCAACAACTGCTCCATTGACTGACTCCTGCTAGTGTATTAAGAGATTACCTCACTTCATCTTGCCAAAAACCCTGAGAGGTAGATGTCCTCTCTATTTTAGAGATGCAGAAGCTAAGCAAGGATAGAACTGAGTAAACTGTGAAAACTACATCACTATTTAAGAGCATCCAGATTCCCTGGACCCCAACATCCACACTCTCAGCCACTCCTTCATGACCGCCAGCATCTAAAGTTGAATGTTCTGACTGAGACAAGAGTCATTCCCAACTTAGAAATGGGGATGATCAGACATCCTCAAAATACTTTGTAGGAAAGCACAATTTCCAAATGATACCAAATGTCTCCAAAGCAAGGTGTGCCTTGAAAGTATCCAACTTGGTGTCAGTCCCCCATTCCAGGTCTCCTCCCCTGCTCCTTCTCCACCAGCCTGGCCACTGGTCATGATCTGGGAGCACAGAGCTGTCTGCAGGCCTGCTTGACCTTCATTCGAAGGCAGCTAGGGTCTTGACGAGGTCTGTACCTACAAACCAGCTTGCCCTGTTTCTTCACCCGTACCACCATGTGTTTCATAGCCTTTGTTCCTACAAGAGCAGCCCTGGGAATGCCCTTCCCACCCTCTGTTGTCAAAGCAAAATACCTGTGAATCCATGAAGACACAGATAAAAACCTAGAATGGTCTTTCTGACACTACCTCTGGGGTCCCTCTATGCATCACATTTGCCCTGCAGCATGTAACAGGTTGGGGACTTGTTTGCACACTTGTGTCCCCTGCCATCTGATAAAAGATTATAATCTAGCTTTCATTTGATTTTGAAACAGTAGCAGGTAAGGTAGAATGGCATACATTAGAAGTTTAATAGACATTTGACAAATAACCGAGTGAATAAGTGACTTGATGAAATCATTTGGATCTTTCTCTTGAAAGTGTGCTGAGTGTTTCAAATGTTATTTTATTTCAACATAACTTCAGAGTCAGGAGAACAGTTGGGATAATGAGTAAGTTCTAACTGGACAATGATGATGATGGCTATTGGGTAATCATCCCATCCTGGTTGCCAATTGTACAGCAACCAATCATGGTTGCAAATTGTAAGCATCAGGTTCATCAGTGTATGTAGGTTCTTTGTTGGTTTTAGAAGTTACACAGACACACCAGGAAGGACAGTGGTGGGGGTGGGGAGGCCAGGAGGCAGGTGAGTCAATCAGTGCCCCAAGTATCTTCAATCTTTCTCTGGGCTTCTCTAGCATTTTCTTGTGTACATGCTCTCATGTGTCCTCTGCAACCCTTTATTCCCACACCCTCAGGTGTGCACACTTATACATGCTCACACCCACTGGACCACACAATCATGGGAAGCCACAAAACCACAGGTGCTGGTTATGGGTTAATGAAGAGAAAAGTCTAATTCACTTACCTTACAGTGACACATTCTGTGAATGTGCTTAATGCCACTGAACGAAATAGTTAAAAATGAGGAAGATGGTAACTTTTGTTACTTACATTTTACCAGAACTAAAAAAGAGAAAAACTTAGAGACCACTATTGACCAATGAACTACTGACTAAAACCACAGCCCAAGAATCACTGAAAAGAACTAATAGATCAAAATGGCCATCCTACCAAAAGCAATCTACAGATTCAATGCAATCCCCATAAAAATTCCAATGACATTCTTTAGAGATAGAACAAAAATTACAAAAATTCATATGGAATAACAAAAGACCTCAAATATCAAAAACCTCCTCTCCAAAAAAAGAGACTGGAAACCTAACTATTCCAGACTTCAAGCTATACTACAAAGCCATTATAATTAATACAGCATGGTACTGGTACAACAACTGACAATGAAACCAATGGAACAGATTTGAGTGCCCGGAAATAAAGCCAAACATACATAGTCAACTAATCTTCAACAAAGGAGTGAAAAATTTACATTGGAACAAAGATAGCCTCTTCAGTGAATGGTGCTGGGAAAATTGGACTAAGACATGCAAAAAAAAAATGGACCAAGACAACTCCCTCACACCATGTACAAAAATCAATTTAAAATAGATAAAAGACTTAGATGTCAAACCTGAAACCATAACATATATAGAGGAAAATTTGGGCAAAACCCTCTATGAAGTACAATTCAGAAATCCCTTTATGGAAACATCTGCAGAAGGCAAAAAATTGAAGGAAAACAAACAGATGAGACTACATCAAACTATAAAGCTTCTGTACAGCAAAAGAGACAACAGAAAAAAACTAAAAGAAGCCCAACCGAATGGGAAAAAAATTTTGCCCTCCACAAGAGTGATAAGGGTTTAATAATGCAAGGAACTCACACAACTAAACAAAAACAAAACAAGAAGCCCAATCAAAAAATGGGGAGAAGAAATAAAAAGATACTGCTCCAAAGAGGAAATACAAATGGCCAACAGGGACATGAAAAATTGCTCAATGTCACTAGCAATCAGAGAAATGTACATCAAAACCACAATGAGATACCACCTTACACCAGTTAGAATGTCCCACATCAAAAAAACAGGCAACAACAAGTGCTGGCATGGATGTGGAGAGAAAGGAACATTCTTACACTGCTGGTGGGAATGTAAACTGGTCCAACCACTATGGAAAGTAGTACGGAGGACCCTCAAACTAATGAAAATGGAACTATCATTTGACCCAGCAGTTGCCCTTCTGGGAATCTACCCAAAGGAAACCTCAATGTGGGCACAAAAGGACACCTGTGCTCAGATGTTTATTGCAGCACTATTTATAATTGTAAGGACATGGAAACAACCCAAATGCCCCAAAATAGATGAATGAATGAAAAAGATGTGGTATATATACACAGTGGAGTATTACTCATCAATTAAAAATGACAAATTTGATGAATTTATGGACACCTGGATGTACCTAGAAGAAATCATACTAGCAGAAATGAGTCAGATAGAAAAAGACAGAAACCAAATGGTTTCACTAATATATGGACAACCAAAAGAAAGTACACAACGGGAGGGTGGGGACCAGCTGGAGCGGTCAGGGAGGAGAGAGGTGGTGGGTGACCCGCAGGGATTAAAATGATGTGAAATATATATATATATTATTTTTTTAAAAGAACTAATAGAACACTTAAGCAGAAAATAAACTCTTAAGTCAGTGGTGCTCATAACTAAGGACTGAAAGACAATGCTGAAGCCAAAGGCTTCACACCCCCACCCCACCTCCACCTTCACACCACCACCCCACCTCCACCCCTGCCCAAAGTGGGGAAGGGGAGGAGAGGAGAAATAGCATCAGATGAGATATACCTGGGGGGCAAGAAAAATGGTGGGGATTCACACTGATAGGAAAAAAGCTGCATAAGCAGCCCCAGGAGAGCAGCTATTCACAGGGTCAGTCATTCCAGTCCCCACCACACCAATTTTGGAGAGCTGCCCTGTGGGCCTCCCAGAGACAGGTAGTGCCTTTTGCTCTAGATACATGTTCCAGGTATTCAGTGGTGAGAAGACACCATCTTAGACAACTTTTGCTTTGGACTTCAAAACACTGAACAATAACTGGGTGAGGTAACTGGCCATTTGTGGTCTTGGTGACTTTGTTCTCCCTCTTTGTTAAGTAAATCCCATTATTGGGTGTTTCCTTAATGGTTATGCAGCTGTGCGTCCTGGTGAAGAATTCAGTGACTGTCTTTGGCCAATTTTAGTACCTTTTACTGTTCAGAATCACCCCATTATTTTAAAGTGCAACG
The DNA here is from genome assembly GCA_004024945.1 of Uropsilus gracilis. Classification (NCBI taxonomy): domain Eukaryota; kingdom Metazoa; phylum Chordata; class Mammalia; order Eulipotyphla; family Talpidae; genus Uropsilus; species Uropsilus gracilis. The sequence goes on from PVHY01001445.1 coordinate 138,891, forward strand.
CAAAGCTATGACAACTCCTAGGTCAAACTCCGCTATATGGTTGAAAGTTCTCAGTGCCTCAGCAGAATTTTTCATGAAAGTAGGTGCGCTAAATAATGAATATTCACTGGAATAAGTAGGTCAAAGTTTAGGGCTTATCCTGATGTGCAGGGCTTTCTCCTGTAACAGAGCAGTGGTGACACTGCCTTCTACATAGTAGTCTCCCAAAGGACAAAAATACTCTCTTCCAGAAGCATTAGCAAGTACCTAACTCCAGCATCTTTCTATCAAAGTTACCACTGCCTGCCTATAAACCCAGCCTAGCCAAAACTGCCTTCAGGTTTTGCTTCCCTGGGTAGAAGCCTTGTCTATCCTTATACCATCTCTCAAAGCAACCCCTTTATGTCTCTGAACAAAAAGCTGTAATCATTTTCTCATCTAAAAACATAAGGACCTCAGGCCTTTAAATTTGTGATAGAAAAAACAGGTTTCCGGAAGTTCAGGAGAGCTGGTTTTCTCTTGGTCTCATTTAAAGGGTCATTTTACTAATCAGAAACAGATCCAAACTGCCATCACCATTATCCATCACCAGAAGGCAAGGGGGGGCAGGGAGGAACACGCTCACCAAGACAAGTAAAATCAAAACCAAAAGGCCCCTTCATTTCCTAGCATAAGGGCTCCAGAGACACTGTATTCACATGGCAGGCGGAGGACGCTGGGAAGCCACCTCTCAGCAATATGCTTGAGTGCTGGAGGAGCCATTCATCAGTGTCAGCCATCTGCATTGTCATGCTAAAGTGCAGGCACAAAATCCCCAGTCCTTGTAATTTTGACACTACACAATCTATTCTCCAAAGAAAAAGCTCTAAGTATGGTTACTTGGCACTATTTTATCAGTGTGTTCTCTAGAATTAGGGGTGAATAAAAATAGGCTTGTTTCTTTAAAAAAAAAAAAAAACAGGAGGGTGATCACACCCATGTGTCTATAGAGAACTAAAGCAAATAACTTGTGGAGGCTACTGTAGAGGTCCCAGAAAACCACCTACTCATGAAAGTACCAGTGTTGACTGCATCCTACCAGGTTCCACTCAGAAGTAAACCTCACCAACAAAAGTAACAGAAACAACCAGATGTCCCCAAAGCCCTTATATTGACCCAAAAGAGCTGAAGTAGATCCTTCTGCCTTCTGGAGGCTTGGAGGAGTGGCTGACATATGGCAGACTATACACCTGCTGGGACCTTTGGCATCCCATGCCTTCAACCACCAGACTTGCAATCACTGCTATGCAACTAGCTGGCCTCTGGGGTACAGAAAGAGAAGGAAATAAAACTCCAAGAGTGACTCCAGTGATGCATCCTTCCTGAACTTCTCTTCCATAGAATATAACTTTCTACTTACCAGTAATGAGTTTCATAAATTTGAAATTGCTTCTTCCAAACAAATATTTTTTTGAAAAATAACAATAATGTCTTAAAAGGAATAAACATGGAGGTAAAAATCTCAGAATGAAATGTCACCACTTTAAATAATACAATGTTTCTATGTTCATGACTTTCCTTTTTAACTCTCCAGACAAGAAGACTACTAGAAATGGAACCAAGTAAAAGAACCTTTTGAGGAAAAACTGATTCGTAATACTGGGCACTGAGACTAGAAAAAGAAGTAGTTTTTAGACTACTGATAAAAATTTCAGACCTGTACTCATTTTTGGAGAAGTCAGAGCGTGCAACTAAGATTTTCTCATTTCTCAAAATTATAGGAGAGAATGAAAAATGTTGCATCTTAACCTAACATTTTGTAATTTATATAATCATCCACTAAAAATGTTCATATATAATAAAGCACAAAGATTTTAGCAATAAACAGCCCATATTTCAGGATAAAATTACATCACTGGTATTTTTGTACTGGTAGTAACACAGGTGAAATCCTGTGGTAGTAACACAGATGTTACAAAAACATCTCCAGAAATTGAAGCACCATCCTTCTACTTCTAGCTGCTCTCCTATCTGTCACTCTATTCTTCCTTTTCTGCTGAAATGCAAGATAGTCTGGAGACTGATTGACTCTTGAGTTGTATTAGAATATGTAGTCTTTCACCCCCGGGTCAAAATAGTGAATTGGGTCACTTCAGCAGCATCTGAAAGCAGTTACTGTATCATTCATGGCCTTACTTAAGACAAAGGCCACCGTTCAAGGACATCCTTGTGGGATATCTCATCCAGGAAAAACAGCAAAGAATGAGCAACAGGCACCCAAAAGAAACTGCCACTTGGAGTCCACAAGAAATTGTTTAAAAGAGCCCTTTGCAAGAAAAGCCTGAGTGATTTACAGTCCAGTGCTGTGGTACCTTATTTGTGGGCAGAATCCTCAGATACATTATCCTATAGTAGAATCCCTTTTTTCAACCTGAGAAGGGTCAGACGCTATATAACTGCAGGCATTTTATAACCCTGACACAGCTTGGAGTATCAGTGCACCAGAAAAGGACTGGCAAGAGTCTTAGGTCCTGGTCTGGGCTCCCCAGTGACACTGATAAAGGGCCAGGACTCAATGGTGACCAGCAGAGAGCAGAGGCTATGTAAGTCATCGTTTGAAGAAGAAACTTTTTTGGAGGTCAACTTTAGTCTTCTTCCTTTCTTTTGTCTATAAATGAAATTAATATAGACCACTCCACACCCAGCATGACATTCCTTAAAAGGAGGTAATAAGGAAGAACAGAAAAATCTGGCCCAGTACAGTAACCTAATGAATGCAGCTATACAAATACAGGGATGTATTAACTTATCTGATCCTTTCAAAAAAAAAAGTCCATTTGGTCTTACTCCAAAAAAGCAATACCTACAAAATGTGTTGGCAAATTTGGAAAAGTTATGCTGCCATTGAACTTATAGCTGTCAAGTACCCAAGAGCTAATAAATCAGTTTTTGGAGTTTACTGCAAAATGAGCAATGTAATTATAGTAATGTATTAATAACTATCTTGCAGGGAACTATTTAATGTGCTCCCCTCAATAAGATTTATCTGCCAGCTTAACGTGTTTACTTAGTGATGATAACTGCCCCTGTAAAACTTTCAAACTCTTATAGGCACAAATAAACAGTGGCTTTGTTTGGGGTCCTGAAGAACAAAGTGATCTGGATCCTGCCCATGAAACATGCCAGACCACAGTCATGAAGAGGGAAGTGCTGATGGCTAGTGGGCTTCCGACTGGCAACTGCCAGGCTTCTTCTCAAGTGGTAAGTGGAAAAAATGGATGAGATGGATCCTGCATCCCTCTCCAGCCACTCATTTGGCCCATTTCTGGAATAACTTCTACTTTTCTGCCTGAGGAGCTATAACAAGGCTCACAAGAAGGCAACACAGCAGACGGGAAAGCAGTAAGTGCAGGGACCAAATCCTACCTTTGCTTCATATCTTACCACAGGACCTTGGTCCAGGCTCCTTTACTTATTTCTTCATGTGTGAAATGAGGAAACAGTAGCCACTGCACAGGGTAGTTGCATGATTAAATATGATTGAATATGACACTGCAGGTAATGTGCTTAGGATCATTTGGTGTTTAGATCAACAAATACCATCACTAGTATCTTCCACAAGCTATTGCTGAATGAAATATTCCCTGTTCAGACACACCACGGGGACACCTCTTTCTGCAGAACACTGTTTTGTGACACAGTTTTTACTATCATTAATGCATGTGTCTATTAAAATATACACAATATGAATTCATTATCTTAACCATTTATATGTTGTTATACATGCAACACTACCATCTCCTGAACTTGTTTTCATCTCCCCAAAATGAAACCCTATGCTTAATAAGAAACAATTCCTCATTTCTCCCTTCTTCTCACCCAGAGTCTAGAAACCATTGGTCTACATAACTTCGTTTCCATGAATTTGCCTACTCTAGGTGTTACATATATGTGTAAACACACAGTATTTGCTCTCTTGTAACTGATTTAATTCATGAGGCATGTTCTCAGTGTTCATCCAGATTATGGCATGTGTTAGACTATCCTTTTCTTTTGAAGGCTGAATAATATTCCATTGTGTGTATGTATCACATTTTATTAGCTTATTCTGTTAATGGACACTTTGGTTGCTCCCACCTTATGGCTATTTTGGAATACTGCTATGTATATGGGCCTTGTATATCTAGCTTGATGCATTATAGGGTATCATCATTTATTAAAACTGGCATATAAATCTTATGTTGCCATTTAACTCCTTGTAAAAGCACTGTGCTGGATTTCCCTCTTTGGACACTTTACATGTGGCAATAATGCATTTCTTAGAGACCTTAGGTACCTTCAAGACTATCTCTGTTCTCTGTTCATGAAATTTTCTGGAATGCCTCATCTGCTTCAGCCTTCCTCAACAATCCCTACTCACCTTTTTAGCCTCTTCCCAGCTTTTACTCTTCTAGGAAACCACCCAATTTCACATTTTGCCTCTCATGATATTCCCAAAAGGAATGAAGAGGCAAAAGAAGTGGCACAGGCCCAGCAGAGTGATGAAGGTTGATCCCTTCCGTGGTCCTGCCTCTACGTTCCACATCTTTTCTGTGCCTACCCATACCTCTAGGTTGATAAGGAGTAAATGACAGGGCTGTGTCTTCATCATCTCTCTATATCTAGCACTAAGTCTAGTGACCATGTGCCTATATGGTGGAAGAGGCCAAAGAAATGCTGGACAGGTAGCTAAATGGATAGATGGGTAGAGAGAGCAATGATGAGAGAATGAGAAACGAATGAATCAAATGTGAAATGTCTGTGGGATAATGAGCCCTTAAGTCAGGAGGATACCTTCTAGACAGAGTTTCTGCATTTCAATAAAATTACAGTTGGGGCACCAATTGTTAATAAACATCTATTACATGCCAGACAAAATATGCCAAAGAGGTGATTATTATTATCCATACACAGTGAGGAAGTTGAGGCTGTAAATTCTTCACAAGTCCTCAGAGCAAAGATTTGCACAGCTGTGCTGGCTCTAGAACTGTGCTCCTAATCACAAAGCAATGCAACAGTGGATCTCTTCAAAGGCCCTTCCTGCTATTGCTCTATGATTATAAAATGCTGATGAATTAAAAAGGCTATTCTGAAGTCTCCAGAAGTGAAGGTGATGCACACTGTTATAAAGGAATGGCTAACTACTCCATTTTGTAATTCTCCATTCATGCCAAAGAAAAAAATTTCTCCTGCTTCCTTCATATTCTGCTCTGAGTGACTTGAAGCCAGACCACTCCATTTCTCCTCTTCAAATTCTGAGGTAGCTCCAAGCCTTGAAAGGAGAGGATTTGCTTATTATTCCAGAGTCTACTCCATCCTGGATGTGATCAGGTGTAACCATCTGACCAAATAGTGCAGGCAATGCAGGATCAACTGTGTGGTATCAATTCTCAGATTAAAGGAGAAATGCTGTCTGTGCGACCAGTGTTTAGGTAAGTGGCATCAAGGTTAGCCACTCAGTTTAGTTCTTACCAGAGGTAAATATCCTTCCTGGAATACCCGGGACCCCATTATAAGTATCTGTGTGCACTATCACATTCTTTTCTGCAAGAGTAGAAGTGAATGCAATGGTACTAAACTGAGTAAAAATAAATGAATATTAACTACTAAGAAATTCAAGGATCTTCAAATAACCAACCTAGACAAAGGCCCATCACAGGAAAGGAGCTCCTTTCACTCTTTGATCTCCAAGAATTTCAGTCTTTTCTGGATACAAGGAGGCTATACTAATGGTAGGATCATGCTACTTCCCTGGAGAGAGCACAGACCTCTTCTTCCACCTTCCTTACATACCAGGGTTTCCTCTGCAGCCCTTTTCCTTCATTCTCAATGATATTTTCATTGCACAGCTGAGAAAGAAAATTTTTTTTCAAAATGCCATAAATCTTTGAAGAATTCACTTATTCAAAAAATAATTTCTGCTACTGTGAGTGGAGGCACCAAACAAAACACAAAATTAGTAATACTGCTGACTCTGCTCTCAGGGTCTAGAGTCAGGCAGATCTGAATGACTACCTGATCAAAATCAGAAGCCAGGTCTCTGGGTAACGTTGGGCAAGCTGCCTAAGCTTCTCCATCATTCTGTTATCTTCTTCCTGACTACCCCAATGAGACTTGTGCAGATCGCTAAAAATAATTAAAACTCCATAAAAATGTAAATTAGAACCACCACCACATTAAAGCCACCAGAAACCAGAAACTCCCCCCCCCCCCATGCAAGTGGATGCCTCACACAGAAAGCAGAGTGCCTGATTAGGTATATTAACACCATTTTGTATTATACCTATCACACTGACTGCAAAAAAAAAAGCTCATAAAACCATCATTAGCAGACTTACAGTTATCAACCTTTTTTTTTTTTTTTTTTACTCTCAGGCTACCAAGACATTTAGCTAGCCTCTCTGCTCAATGCACTTTTAATTGCACATTCCACATTATTAGCTGCCTTGACCTCCAATAAGAGCTTGGACCCAAAAATGTCTGAAACCTGAGATGGGATGTCTACCATGGTGGTAATGTGCATGTATCTTCCAGTCTCCTCCAAAGTGTGTAAGCACAAGCATAGGTACACATGTGCATGCACACACACACATACACACAGCCCCTTAGATATGAGATCCCTGAGAAATTTCCTAAATAATCACATTTAGGGAAACAAATTTAGGGGGAAGGAACAAGGGTAGAAATAAAGGTTATAATAGCTGAATACTTTAAGAATGAACCACATGGCGTTTACTGTGTGTCAGGTAAAACTTGGAGTCGTGTGTGTGTGGCTGTGGCATGCTGTCTTGATGCTCCCTAGAGTAAGTTCTGAGACTGGGTGGAGGGACGAGGCGCGCAGTGGCTCCTGCTGCATTGTCTGTCTATGTCACTTTGTTCCACAGCTGTAAAGTACTCCAGGCCGGTCACAATCAAATGAAGTCCTGCTTTTAATATTTATGCTTCTTGAGTTGCGCTTAGACTAAAATACACAGTATTATTTTTAAAAACAAGGGAGAAATATGTCACGTGACATAGATATTTGAAAGAAGCAACTTGGGCTAATACACAGAAAAATACAATTGATGACTGAAAAATGACTGTGTTGACTCAGTCCTCTGCTACCTGCTCTATCCTTTGTCCAGACCATGGCATCAAGACCAGGATTAGTCAATTCATGCATATGTGACACATAAATACTGGTTTAAATAATTATGACCCTATCTAGATATTTAAAGGGGAAAAAAAAAAGAAGAAATCAAGGGGCAAAAAGGTTTTAGAAAAAGTTTGGATGTTGAATTTTCTTTTTTTTAAATAATGATAGAATGCCTGGTGTTTACTGTTTCCTGCTACCCAGGATAACAGCCCCACAAATCATGTCTAAGTCCTAATCAGTATGAAACATTTTGAAAAAACGTAAAACTAAGTAGTCTTTTTATATCTAGGGTAATACTTTTTCTCAAACATTCCTTATCAAATTACTCGTTTGCAATCAATCATTCTTTTGCTCATTCAAGTTTATTTCTGCTTACAAACATAGAAGACAATAAACAGCTTTATTAAGAAATAGGAAGCATCTTGTCCATCAATTTTTCACTAAGGAGTTTCAAAGGAAGAAATATCAGTGATGACAGTGTCTGCAGCATCTTCCTGTGGGTGGGCAAACAAGTGGGCTGAGGGGGGGAGGGCTCATAGATGTGGCAACCCAGGAGCACCATCTGACTCAAGGGGCAACCAGAAAGCCACCTAGACCTTGGCAAAGCATATCACTCTGGGAACTGGCAGGTAAACTGGGTTTCTCACATTTTGGGGGCTGCTCTCCAGCTTTCAGAACCACATATTTGGAAAGACCACAGATTTCCATTCTCTTGATTTACAAAAGAAGAATAAAGCACTAGTTAGCTTGGTAACTTGCCCAAGACTAAGAGCCTGCTCAGTATCTGAGGCAAACTTTGTACCTTCTGTTCATCTAAAGACAATACTTTCTCCCCAAAACATCTGAGGTTGTAGACAATTTCCAATGCCTACCAATCATCCACTTTTTCCCTTTCCATTTCATTCACCTTTTGCTCATCTTTCCTCTTTTTCCTCCCCTCTATCTTTACTCCTCTTCCTTCTGTTCTTCTTTCTCTTATCCCTCTGCCTCTATTGCCTTACTGCCAGGCTTGGCAAAAGACAAGAGCTGCTCCAATTCACAGCCATAGGACCAACAGGAAGACATTTATGTCCACCTTTCAACTGTTATGCTCAAAAGTGACACATCTCCCCACAGACACACACACAACTGAACTGGACAGTTGTTTATTTTCTGTATAACTACTTGAGCAGATAGTTTGACAGCTTTGAGTCATTGTTCTTGCTGGTTTCTAATCACAGAGTCAGTGTTTCTTATTGCTGAATGAAACCAACCAGTTAGATGGAGCAGGGCATAGAGAAACAATGATCACAACTTTAAAGAAAGCAATCTATAAATAAGATGACAGTGTTTCATGGTAAAGTGCAGTGCTATAACTGCTAATTAAAAGATGAGATTATATCACAAAAAAAAAAACCAAAAACTCAGGCTACTTAAATTCCTTTTTTATGATAGAAAAGTACTGAATTTGTGTTTACAAATCTTAAATATCACTAAGACTAGACAAAAATTATTAAAAGTTTGCATTTGCCAGTAGATGAGCAAGGTGAGTGGGGTGCTGGTTCCTATTGGGGACAATGGGGAAGGCCCTGCTGTAAGTTTCCACTGCCCAGGACTCAGCTTAGACTTTAAAAAAAAAATGCTATCAACAGTTCCCTGTCTCTTCCTTTCCCCTACCCCTTTCCTTCTTTGTTCATTTATTTGTTCATTCATTTATAAAACACACAGTAATCCTATGATCCAGGCATATAATATTTGACATGAGGATTTATGAATAATTTGTTTGCTTACATAAAGTTCTAAAAAAAAAAAGTATGCATTTATTACCCTTATGATGATAAAGTAGATTTAAACTGTTATTAGCAATTCAGGCTTTTAAAATAAAGACATTTGCATGTAAAACTACCTGAAATTTTAAAATTTCAGGCCCATGCTGTGCTGAGGGCTAAAACTTTTTCTGCAATAACTTTGTGGCCAGAAATAATGTTGAACTTAATCTCTGCTAATAGAAAAAAAAAAGATAAACACAAATAGCCCCTCAGCTGTAACCCTGACACTACCAGTGAAGATATATTTAGGTAAGAATCTGCTCTACCCTGGAACCTTCTTCCATGTTAACCTATGAACTGCAATGTGAATATCTACTCTTTTCACTCTACTCTTTCACTCTTTTTCACAGAGGAATTTAGAGTCCTCTCTGCCCTGGTCAGTTCCAGTCCTGAGACCTGAGATGTGGGAAGGAAATGCAGTTTGTGTCTTTAATTCCAGACTTCTCTGCAGGCTCTGGTCATAATGCAATAGGTCAATAGGTTCAGCAAAGGATTGGAAGATAGATAAATCCACTTTTTTTTGATGTTTCTCAGATCTGCACATCGAATGTACAGTCATTGGGGGAGATCAGCTCTCCCTCCCTTCAGGAAGCTGAGATGCCAAAAGCTCATTTGCAGTACTCCCTGAGGGCTCTGGGGTGTGGCAGGGTTTAAAGAAGGGATTTCAATCTGTGACAAAGATCTCAATCCATTTTCATGGCATCTCAGCCAAAAGGATCAACTGAACTCTCCTAAATTTTCTGTGGAGCCAGCCTACAAGTGAATAGATAAGTAAGAGATGCTTTATTGCTACGGACCGGCCGTGCAAGAAAAACCGCTAAGTGCAGGCTTTAGGTAGACAGGAAAACTCAGGCAGGCAAATGTTGAATCAGTTTGTACAATGATTATTACAGATTACTTGCGCTTAACTGGTTATCCTTTACCAGCGGGCCTGTAGTAGTGCCCTTTTGCAAGATCCTGTCCTGTAGTTTTGAAAGAAAGAAAGAAAAAAAAAAAAGATTACCTGTTCACAGAGCCCCACGTTCAGGGAGCCAGCTGCTACGGACCAGCCGTGCAAGAAAGACTGCTAAGTGCAGGCTTTAGGAAGACAAGAAAACTCAGGCAGGCGAATGATGATCACAGATACGAATTTAGTGAGCAATGAAATCTGCTTGTTTATTTTAGATTTTTAGGCCGCTTTTATCTTGTTTAAACGAGTTACTTTAACATTCCATGAGAAGGGGCTTCTAATGAGTAGTGAATACATTATCTCAGTGAGAGAGGAATGTCCGCGTGAGGGTAATTATCATGGTGAAGGTAATTATCATTAAGAGCATAAGGACAATATCATTGAGCGCGTGAGGACAATATCGTAAAAGACAAAAATCAATATCTTAAGAAAAAATAGATTATCATTAGATACTACTAAACATTCCTAAGCAATCATTTTTAGTGAATCAGGATAATTAAAGTCGGTTACAAGTCACCCAAAGTTATTCCTTGGCTGTAAAGCTTATCCAGTTTATCAAGTTCTCCTTGCCTTGAGCTCTTTCTAGTATTTCAATAACTTTTCACAGATGATTTAATTAAAGTAAAAAATCTGACGACAGGGCTCCTATATTTTTCTTAATAATGATGCAGTTCATGACTTCAGCACTCTTACACCTGGGGTCTGGGGAGCTACGCCCCTAGGGGTCCCCTGATTTTCAGGTCAGCTCCCAGTTTATTCCTCCTGCGGGGGGCAGAGAGCTTAACTTGTAAAAGATTTAGATTACAAGTTTCTCTTCTCTGAGATGGGCTCCCATACTTTATTCTCTTGGAGGTGAAGAAATGGGGACGAAGACAAAATGAATGGCTTCATTTTCTCAAAGTACTGCTTTTCAGTCCACTAGCAAAAAGAAAAAGAAGTCTTTCATAAAATTCAACTTCCTATGGAAAGTCATTGGAATATAAACACACAAGGATGGTTGAATATCATCTCACAACTTCACTCAATCTTCCCACAATTGTGGACAGAAGAAAAAAAGCCAAGTTCAGAAAAGCTAAGTGATTTGCCCAAGGTCACACAGTAGAGGTGGAATTTTTGCACCCAAATTTCTTGGCCACAGATCTTCATAGTTAAGGTCATAAGATCCTCAAGAAAAAAAAAACCATTCACTCTAAAGAATCTCCAACCACTTACCTACTACCTCTGATGTGTTCCCCTCAATACTCTGAACTGGTCACTGGCTGTCCCTCTCTAGGCCAGGGTACCAGGAACTCTTCAAAGTTGTATAATGACCTCGTTCCTGCTGATTCCATGGAAACCTCAGTGGTACTTCCTTGATGTCTCCAAGTTGTAGGACTTTACATCACCTACATCTGATTCTCGCACCTCCCTCAGTTTTCAGGACTTCTCCTGTCTCCCCTACCCCTTCCAGGCCCTCTCTCTGTCTGTCTGTGTCTCTCTATTTCTCTCTCTCTTTCTCTCTCATCTGTTTCTCTCACTTGCTCACTCGGATTCTACCACCTTCTTCATGCTGCCATCTTCTGGATCTATGTCTCCCAGTTATAAATCTGCTCTGAGCTCCAACTGGATTTCATTGGGGCATTCCATCTCAAGCTCTGGAGATACCAAACCAACTGCTTGGCCTCCCCAGTTGCTCCCTCTTCTCCCTCCCACAAGCCATCTCAGCTGCTTCCTGTCATGGGTCTTCTTCCAAAATCTGATAGGACCAAGCTGACTCTTCATTCCCATTCCACTGCCTCGTTAAGTCTACACCATCTCTCACTCAGTTCACTAAGAAGGGCCACCTAGCTGAAGTTCATAACAACATTCTTCTATGCTATCTCCTCTCTTACTGTCAGAGCAATCTTTTTTAAATGAACATAAGATCACTTCATGCCCTTCCTGAAAGCCCTCAGTGGCGGCCCATGACCTAAAGGTTAGTAATCAGACTCTAGTCTGCAAGACCCTGCGTACTCTCCTGCCACCTCCCAGCCTGTCACACAGGCCTCAATATAGTGACAATGTACCAATTTGACTTCCCCAAGTATACTGAGCACACATAGCCTTTCTGAGCCTGAAGCTCACCATTCCCTCTGCCTAGAGTATCTATGCTTCACATGGGCACATGCTCTTCCAAAGGCAGCTCTCCTCCCCACCCTGAGCTCCCAAGCAATCTGCATAAGGGTTGGCCAGCACTTAGTACACTGACTCTGCATTAAGTTCTTACTTCATTTCCACAATAGGTTCTTGGAAACTCTGATTTCAAGTGAAAAAATGAAACCAATTGTCTCATTTCAATTTTAACATGGGCTAGTTGGTAGAAACAAGATAAAGTTCTTATGTCACATTTCTGGTCACAAAATACCACCTAGATATAAAGACCCCAAACACTTCTAGTATTCAACAATCACTTGTATTCAATCATTCATTCACTCATTCATTTCCCAACTTGCTTATTTCAGGCCAGTTTTGAAGGTGACTAGAGCTCATCCAGGCAGCTCATGTCACAAGATTCTACTCTGGACAGGAGTAGAATTCTACATTGCAGAATGCACTTACCCCACACTTACTTCTACTGGGACAATTCAGACATGCCGATGAACCTCACACACACATCTTTAGGATATGGAAAGATAAATCCCACAGAGAGTAGCTGGGGCTGAGAATCAATTATTTTCCTCATCAGGACATAAAACAATATGCTGAACAAAAAGACATGACTTGAGGACTTGGTATACAGTTCCTTGTCTGTCTCAGCTACACGGGGTGTTGCTCCAGGGCAGGCATTTCAGTGTTTCCATGTCTGTTTCATAACGTGGCCTAGTATTATAGCTGGTAACTGAGTAGGAATATAAAAATCCCTACTGAAAGATGAATATGAAAGCAAAAGGCAATAAATAAAATATTGGCATGCTGAACCCAGCAGCATATTTAAAAAATACATTGTAACTAAGTGAGGCTTATTATGGAAACACAAGGATGGTTCGTTATTAGTAAATCGATGACAATAACTCACAACACTAACAAATCCAGGGGGAAAAATATATCTGAAAATAATGAAAAGACATCTGGCAAAATATAACACTCATTCCTGATTAAAAACATTAAATATGACAGAAATTAATGGGCTTCCTTAGTGTTTAAGTGTGTGTATGCACATTTGTCGCTATCTATCTATCTAGCTATCTCTATATCCATCCATCCACCATCAAAACCCAATTATCTTACTTAGTGTAAACAACTATATATACTACATATACTAGATCACCGCCATTTAATACTATATTGGGGGGGCATAAATCAATGTAACAACCAAATGTAAAACATTACAGAATAAAAATAGCAAGGAAGAAAGCAATGTTATCTTTAATTGTAGAAGGTAGTCATTTAAAATTCCAAAGGTACCAATTTTAAAAACTATTGAATATACTAATTGAATTTAATAAAGCAATAGGACACAAATATATAAATCACACCCTTACATATAAACAGTTATCAGAAGAGAGAAAAGAAGAGGTATTATAACAATAGCAAAAATCATAATACCTAAGAATAAATTTAACAAAAAAATGTAGAAAGTCTATATGAGAAAAACCTTTAAAACCACTGTAAACTTATTCAAATGGAAAGATATCCCTTGTTTTTAGAAAAGGTTCAACATAATAAAATGGCAAATATCCCTCAATTAAGATGTAATTTTTTTCTGGAGCTGGGCAAGTTAATTCTAAAGTTCATATGGGAAAATAGTCAAGAAGAATAACCAGTAAATGCCTAGACAAGAAAGGCATTGTTTGAGAGGGGGGGGGTTATACTTCCAGCATATTAAAATCACCTCCAACATATAAAACATGCAATCAAGTTTCTGTAACTAAAATTGTGTGGAACTGGTATATGAAGAAACAGATAAATAGAATATAACACCAGGTCCCCAAACAGGCCAGAGTACAACCGAAAATTTGGTTTATAATAATGGTGGTATCTCAGATCCATGGAGGAAAGATGAATATTTTACTAAAGAGTTTGGGGATTACTAAATAGACATTTAGAAAGAGATAAAACTGATCTATACCCTTTCTTTATATACAAAATTAATTACCCAAATGGGTAAGAGATTAAAATATTGAAAAGAAAACTACATAAATACTCAATAAAAATTTCTTTACAACCTGAAAGTGGTGAATAAATATATTTCTAACCATGACTCAAAATCCAGTTTTTTTTTTAGATGGTTTCTAGAATATCCTAATAGCAATGGCAAGCAGGTTTCTAGAATATCCTAATAGCAATGGCAAGCAGGCAAGCCAACTTACTATTTTGACAAATATTTCCAAAGTAACTTAGGGATGCAGATATTCTCTATCTTTTTTGTACCTATATAAATGCACCCATATAAATTATATTTCTGATTGGTGCACATAACTATAAAAGATAAGTGAGAGCCCATTTTAAAACAGTGCTTCTTTGCCTCAGTAAGACCATACAGGAAATTTTTCAAAGGAAATAAAGCATAGGAAAAAAATGCTTGTAACAGCCTATTACTCAAGAGAGTGATAAAAATGAAATTCATTTTGTATTCCTGAAAGGAAAAAAAGTGAACACTTACAGCCAACCTGCAATTCTTGTGAAGACAGCCCTGTAGACATGATAAGGAAATGTCCCCCTGAAAAACCTTGCCTCTTGGAAAGTCAGCACAGGGTCCTCAGTGGTGTTCCCCAGAAAGGGCTGACAGCATTGTCTCAATTGACTGAATATAAATATGAGGAAGCTTCTTTCCCCTCCATTACATTCCAACCCAGAAAATTACTCAGTTCAGAATCTTGACAACCTCACTTTTTGCCCCCTTTTACACACACACACACACACACACACACTCACCACACAACTAAAGATAGTATCTATGAGCCCAGGGAAAATAATCATACTCTCTGGCAAGGAGTGGTCTCCCACTTCCCACTCAGGCAATTATCTCTCAGTTAACCTTCAAGAGCACTGGAGGGTAAAGTGTCCTTGGAGTTCTCTATTTCTTGCGTCTTTACTCATGCTTCCTTTTATGACCTAAACCACACCCATCATCTGAAATTCCAAGGGTAACAAAACAAGAAATCAGGTTCATTTCACTTGGCTATAAAAATTTTTTTGCATGTATAATGTGTGCATATGTATAACATATACATAACATGTATATCTATATGTGTAGCTTAGTAAAGTGTCTAATACATACTAAGGAAAATAACTGCTAGGCATTTATAGTCATTATTACCAACAACCCATTATCATTAGTTGATAAATGATACAATATATGATGCAATGTCACAGAATAATTGATGTTGCCCTAATTTTATTATTTTATTGAGGTAATGCTGACAAATTTAATGATAAATGCTGCTGGAGTTTTTCATTATTGATATTATTTACTAGTCAATTATCTAAAATATTTCTGCAATGAAAAAGCTATAAAGGAAGTTTTCTGAAAATAGCAAATGTTCTTAGATTTTAAACATAATTCTCTCATGGATTTTATCTAGTAATAAAGTGTCTTCAAATGGCTTTATGGAACCTTTAAAATAGTTATTTTCATCCCTGTTTTGCTGGAGCTGGGAAAACACAAAAATTTTATTTCTATATATATATAATTTCTGTGTTTATATATAACACATATATATGTTTTATAGATATATAACATGTTATATACATACATATATATAACATATATGTTATATATATATATAATCCTAAGTCTAGACTTACTTGGGCTCCCACTATTTAGAGTCCCACTATTTAGTGTTTTTAAACCCTTATGACATTCCTTTCATCTGTGATTCCTAGTCACCATTTTCAGTATGTCTGGCTAATCTTCCTGATATATGTGGGGCAAAAATAGACTCAGAATATGTGACTGAGAAAAAATGTGAGCTAGGAATTTGGTTCTGGACCATTTTCTGTTTTTTGTTTGTTTGTTTGTTTGTTTGTTTGAACATACAAGATTTTCTTTTGTTCATATGGAAATGAATAGATGCCTGATAACCTTTTGCCACCCTTGAACCTTTCTGCTTACTTCAGGGAATTCCTTGGAGAAGATGTTTTATAGGGATTAAGCTGTCAGTTCTGAATTGTGTCACAAAAAAGTAGGAAGAATAATGGACCGAAGTGGTTGGAATATGGGTGATTTGGTGGTGGGTAGACTACGGTGGCAATACCTGATGGGGGTATTCAAGTATTACCTCAATTAAAAATAAATTTTAAAAAATAAGAAATGGGAGATGGGGGGGAGGAGAGTTTTGTCACAGATATCAGAATGATCTGATTTGGGGATAGCCCCCAAATGGGAGCTTCATTCCTATGCCTCTACTCTGCCTTGGCAAAACAAAACAATTGGGTTTAAGACAGGAAAGATGCTTTTGCCAGTGAGTGTGAAAAGTTTTACATTTATGTGTTAGAACATTTCCATGAATAAATGGACTATTTTCACTTGAAATCCAAACACTTCACAAACCTACATTTTTCTTTTTATATGACCACTTCCACTTACTGATGCTAGAAAGGAAATGTTATAAACCCAGTAAGGACTTTCCTACTAACTAAAGTAATAAAAGTCAATCTGAATATTTTATATTCTGCCACCAGACACAAACCTTTACTCCTCCAGGTAGGTTCCTATTTGAAAAGACAGATGTAGAGCATGATTAAGAGTTATGCGGACTTATAGTTGTTACTTCTACATTCCAGAATCTGTTTTATTCTAAACTTGCCTCTGGTCTCCAGTTCTTTCCAGAAATCTCAAAGTCAATGCACAGAAAGTCAAACCCATTATCATTCTTCTCGCTGACTTCCATCCATATCAGTATCTCCTTCATTTACTGTCTCAGTTAATGCTATTCCCACCTACCTAGTTACCCAAACTAGAATCCTCCATCAAGTCACCTGGAATTCTGCCACAGAGTCTTGTTCTCCAAGCACCACATGAGGACTGACAATGTTCACTCCTTGGGTCACCAGAGTCCCTCTCTCACTTCTGGAGCCCCTGCGCTAGCCCACCATGACTTTACCTCCTCTCTAACAAAACTGAAAGAACTTAATCTGGTTTGTTACCTACCAAAGAGCAGTGTGAGAACTCATATAGTAATATGCCATTTGGGAAATGTACCAGCAAAATTAGAAATGGAAAGTATATACTGCTTAACAAGAAAGCCCTAAATTCTATAAAACATAATGGAATCTCATTTGATTCATAACCATCAACCCTCACAGCTTTCTCTAAAGAACGGAAACACTTTTCAAATCTAACTTAAAATATTTTTAATGGCAGTCTAATAGTGTTAATCTTTTTTATTCTTAGTATATTAATGGAGAAGCTAAAAATAGAGGAGAAAACAGATTTACTCACTGTCAAAAAATAAATCAGTGCTGGAAAAAAAAAAAGAACTAAATTAGTAAGGTCCTGGATACACTGTTCTGCTTTTTACTTTTAAAATCCTACCCGGATTAATTTTAATAACACCTAGTATAACTCAATAGGTATCTAACAAAATAGTCCCCAAATACAGTGAAGCATCTTAAGTGAATTACAAAGATTACATTTGCTAATTACCCCTCCAAAATATGCCTTTATCTTCCAGTCCTTTCCTCCCCAGGGTGAAACACATTTTGGAGTCACAGTAATATCTTTTGCGCAAATGAAACTTAACTCTTTCTGTGCAAGAGGGCTATAGAAGTTCATAGATTACTCATTAAAAACTCTGCTCTGGGAAGCAGAACCCTCTGTGAGTTACCAATTACAAGAAACAAGTTACCATTTCAGACTTACTGCCTCTTCCAAGGTGCTCCAGCTAACACACCTGTTAGTCAAAAATGTTGCAAACCTCAAAAAATATAAAAGGCAGTTATAGCTGAGGATGCAAATGCTTTCCAGAAAAAAGGGGGTAAGGATAAACTAAAGTATAAATTATTCCCAGAGACATGCAGAAAAACTTTTTGTTAAAATTGAGATCCCATAGCTTTTTCTAACAATGAAGTAATCCAAAGCACCCTGATTTCTGGTTAAGTCTCATACACACCCCTGTATGAAACAGCATGCATCACTGGGCTTCTTTACACTGGAAATTCCAGGCAACTGTGGCACTATGGAATTCAGGCTTGCACTAAAGGTGATCCCACGAGACTGTCACCATAGTTGATAGTGTCTGTATCACTGTCAGGGCACGAGGAGCATTGAGGGTTAGCAGACCCCATGCTCCTAGAGCTTTCTTTCTGACAATATAATTAGTTTCCCAATATCACTTCTATTTCAGCATAGAAGTAAAGTCATCAAAAATAATTGTGCTACTTATAACACTGTGAGTGAGTTCTCCAGATCACTTCAACAGCAAAATCTACTTTGTCACATGATTCCACAAAACAAGATGGAAGCATTTAAGTTTCAATATTTGTTTCTTATAGATTCCTTCCTTCTCCATTTTTATGAAAACGGTGTATATTTACCTTTGCACACAAGCGGCATCCAAACAACACAAAGAAGCTGTTATAAGAACAGTCTTCAAAAATGTCCTGGGATATTACTTGGTAGACAGCAACTTAGGAAGGCTGCCAAGTATCAGATGCTGTATCTTAACCAATCAAGTTTCTTCAAAATGTATCAGATGACCCACTCAACTATAAAATCAGAGGGCACCTCACACTCCTTTATAGCATTAGGCACAAATGGCAATATATCAGGTACTATGCATTTTGTGGTTTTTAACTCCATTAGAATATAAGCTCCATGTGGACAATAGTGTATGTTCCTGTTATTTCACTGCTGTGCCTAACACAGTGCCTTGCAGGGTACAAAATTAACAAATCTGATAAATGATTTAAGAAGCAAATCTGTGAGTGGAGAAATGGTGCTAAATTGTAGGATATCGAATGCAAGGGGTGAAATAAGCTTTTAGAGTCTTTGAGATTTATTCTTGGGGTGTCCTGACAGATTTATTATCAAACTACAGAAATGGCAAACTGACAACAATTCACAAGTTAATTATTCTTGAGATAAATTCGAGATTCATAAAAGCAATTCTCTTGGTGGTAATTTTCCTCATTTAAAATTTTACAACTTCTGTGGGTATTCGTTTAATTTAACCCTTGCGTATGAAAGCATCAATGTGTGTGTGTGTTTGAATAAACAGATGAAAGAAGCAGATGCAGTTATTCCTAAACTCCACTATTCAAAATCACAATATTTCATTTCAAAAGTCACAGGAATATAAATCAGAAAATCCGTTGAACAAACAGTGTCAGAAATCTCCACAGCAATTCACTCTGTTTTCTTGATAATTCTCTCTAACCACTGATAAAAACTCTTTGAAGTGGAAGAGTAAATATTATCATTTGATAGTACTTGGACCCTGCAGTGCAAATACAATCGCATTGTGTTACACTCTGGGGGCTCCTGGCACACACCAGGCCCGCAGGGTTGCTATGGAGGAACTGATGCGTTCAGCGCTGGAGCAGGCCAGGAGGTAGGCCTGCGCAGGGGCGCTAGCTACCCCTTCTTTCTGATACACCGACAACGTAAAGGACAAATCCTAGCTTTCGGGTGTGTGCCTGTCTTTGCAGTCCTGGAAAGAGAGCACCCCAAACAGGCCACGGGAAATGCCAACTCTAAATACTCGGCTTGCTTTTACTTCTTCCACCGACATTTTTGTGGCCGATCGGGGTGGGGGTGGGGAGAAAAATCTAAGGAGCGGCCGGCAGTCCAGATGGCGGGGTGCGAAGGGAACAGTGGGGAGCAGACGCAAGAATCCCAGGAACTGGGCAGGTAGCACGAAAAGCGAACTCTGAGTAGTTCAGGACCGCGGGACGAACTACCCGGAG